>JBBHAA010002578.1:0-282611 GCA_037953035.1 Aquarana catesbeiana | reverse complement strand
GAGAGAGAGAGAGAGAGAGAGAGAGAGAGAGAGAGGAAGGGTGGGAGAGGGGTGAGAGAGAGAGAGAGAGAGAGGAAGGGTGGGAGAGGGGTGAGAGAGAGAGAGAGAAGAATATACCTACGAATGCTCTTACAATTTACATATCGATACCCCTGAGATTTACATATCTGTCACATGTATACCGCACACAGAGCTGGGCTGGACAGCATTCGAGACTCACTCACATCGTTGGGCTGGGCCTATCTTAAGGAAGGGGCCTGGAGCTGCAGCTCCATTATGTTAATCCAGCCCTGACTTAATTTTAATACGTATATATATGTTATGGTTTGCAAGTGGTTTACCCGGGTTATGGCTGAAGATATCGTCCATAACTCCTGGTATTTTTTTTTTTTTTTAGCTGGCGGCTGGCTTTCTCATAAAAATGGTCCGAGCAACTCATTAGCCGCTGGATCGCTTTCAGAAGCAGCGGGAGGGGACGTTTGTTACATATATGAGAGAAGTGTAGGTAGGCAAGTGGCAAAATATAAATATAAAATGCAGATAATTTTTGGGGTCCTTTCTTCAGACAGTACTACAGAAAAAAAGTTGCCCTCTGCTCCGCCCTCTCTTGGAAAGATCATGTGACCCGTGCCTAGGCTCCAGGCCATACGAGCCTTTAGCAGCATTTTCTCCAGGAGGAGTATTTCAGTCCCTGAAGCCCACCTCCATATCTGGTTAGTGTAGTTCTACCTTAATATTTGTCTGCTTGATAATAAAAAGCCGTCATCTTCACCATTCTACCAAATAAGAAGTCTCATCTCTCCTGTAAGAAATAGTTTACGACAAACTTTTCTCAGTGAGTCCGAGGTGAACTGTGATTTGTTCAGAACATGGAGGAGTTAAATTGTTTTGGAATGTAGCAGATGTGAGATGCAATTTGGTGTTTAATGTGTAAACCAGCAGAAGGGTGACAATTTGGATCATTGTGTAACTGACACATTGCTGTCATGTGGGGGAGGAGGATGGGGTGGGGGGGGGTCACTCTTCCCTCCTACTATCCTGCATCAGCAGCTTTGGCTGAGATAGTAGTGTGCTGGACAGTCGGACCCGGGGTGACAACTGACCAAGTGACAGGGGACTAACCCATCCGCCATGTACTGAGGGCCACCTCCAGACACAGATCCCACCACACAGGGGACACCTCCACACAGGGGACACCATTCTGGTACAGTAAAGATTGCCACGTAGTATCCTTCACCTGAACAGGTAAGAATCCCCAAATCTGAGCAATTGTCTGTAGACCTGACAATAAGTACTGCACTGCCATTGGCAGCATCACCAATGACCATACAAACCTTCAAAATGACACAAAGAAGAGAAAAGGGTCACAAATGTTATCACCATGTCCATGAGAGGTCTCTGTCCGTGAGAGGTCTCTGTCCTATCTGTGCGGTGTCTGTCCTACCTGTACTATGTCTGTCCTACCTGTACTATGTCTGTCCTACCTAATATTATGTCTGTCCTACCTGTACTATGTCTGTCCTACCTGTGCGGTGTCTGTCCTACCTGTGCGGTGTCTGTCCTACCTGTGCGGTGTCTGTCCTACCTGTGCGGTGTCTGTCCTACCTGTGTGATGTCTGTCCTACCTGTGCGGTGTCTGTCCTACCTGTGCGGTGACTGTCCTACTTAATATTATGTCTGGTCCTACCTGTACTATGTCTGTCCTACCTGTACTATGTCTGTCCTACCTGTGCGGTGTCTGTCCTTACCTGTACTATGTCTGTCCTACCTGTGCGGTGTCTGTCCTACCTATACTATATCTGTCCTACCTATACTATGTCTGTCCTACCTGTACTATGTCTGTCCTACCTGTGCGGTGTCTGTCCTACCTGTGCGGTGTCTGTCCTACCTGTGCGGTGTCTGTCCTACCTGTGCGGTGTCTGTCCTACCTGTGCGGTGTCTGTCCAACCTGTGTGGTGTCTGTCCTCCCTGTGTGGTGTCTGTCCTACCTGTGCGGTGTCTGTCCTACCTGTACTATGTCTGTCCTACCTGTACTATGTCTGTCCTACCTGTGCGATGTCTGTCCTACCTGTGCGGTGTCTGTCCTACCTGTGCGGTGTCTGTCCAACCTGTGTGGTGTCTGTCCTCCCTGTGTGGTGTCTGTCCTACCTGTGCGGTGTCTGTCCTACCTGTACTATGTCTGTCCTACCTGTACTATGTCTGTCCTACCTGTGCGGTGTCTGTCCTACCTATACTATGTCTGTCCTACCTGTACTATGTCTGTCCTACCTGTACTATGTCTGTCCTACCTGTGTGGTGTCTGTCCTACCTGTGTGGTGTCTGTCCTACCTGTGGGGTGTCTGTCCTACCTGTGCTATGTCTGTCCTACCTGTGCGGTGTCTGTCCTACCTATACTATGTCTGTCCTACCTGTACTATGTCTGTCCTACCTGTGTGGTGTCTGTCCTACCTGTGCGGTGTCTGTCCTACCTGTGCGGTGTCTGTCCTACCTGGGCGGTGTCTGTCCTACCTGGGCGGTGTCTGTCCTACCCAATATTATGTATGTCCTACCTGTACTATCACTGTTATACCTGTGCGGTGTCTGTCCTACCTATACTATGTCTGTTCTACCTATATTATGTATACCTATATTGAATAATTCTACTTATAAATGATATAGAGGATGGGATAAATGGCTCAATCTCAGGTTTTGCGGATGACACAAAATTAAGCAGGATATAGAAATTTCACAGCAAGACCTGAACGAAATAATGGAGTGGTTTAATGTGGAGAAATGTAAAAATAATGTGGAGAAATGTAAAATAATGCAGTGACAATTCACCAGACCACCTCTTTTAGGGGAGCCAAGAGTAACTTTTGCTTTGGGGGCTGTACTGACCAGTCCTACTCCTGCTCCGGTTGCTTCTTGATTGCCCTACGCTGGGCCTTGTAGGCCTGGAGCACACACAGCCACACAGCTTGCAGGCCACAGCCATGCACCCACCGGCCCGATGTTCATATTTGGCCAACAGGCGGGGTAAGTCCAGGTCTTTCAAGAAATGCATGCCCAGCATGGCAGGCACTGCTGGGTTAACTGGGTTATGGATCACCACTACCCCTACCCGCTCCACCACCTGGTCTTCAATTTGAATACTTACCCAGGTGATGCTTTCGACCAAGATGGGTCGATTATTGGCCGGTCTGAGGGATAGCCAGCAGTGATCTAAATGTTTTTGTGCTCCAAATCTCTGCACATAAGAAATTGTACTCCATGATTGTGACCTCTGACCTGGTGTCAATCAAGCATAGGACTTCTTGCCTGTTAACTAAGGCAGCTACCACTGGGCTCAGTGTGACCATGTCCTTTGACTTGCTGGGACTTTGGGTTGTTGGACCCAGGGGTCATCCCTCTTCCCCGGGAGTCTGTAGATTAATGATGGCCTGGAGGGAACAATATATTTAAATCAGCCAAGAATAGGTGGAACTAGGCACCACATCCCAAATTGTTAGAAAAAGGTAGAAACTGAGAAGGGAGGACTGGGGGGACTTTTAAGGTGCCAGAAACAAAGGGCTATATCATGTGTAGTAAAAATACCAAATTTTATTTAATACATCAGATTAAAAAAAAGTATAACAATCTCCAATTTTAAAATTGCATATTTATGGAAGTATAACTACTGTACATAAACATCGTTCTCGACATGTTTCGCTAAACTGTACCGTTTCTTCAGGAGATTTGTAGTTATCTGTACAGCGTCTTCACCCAGAAGAGAGCTAATCGTGGGTTAGTGTGCGAACATATCCGGGTCAATTGTCCGTCATTTCAAAGGATATCAGCAGGTCATAGAAGGAGCTTAGTGCCCATACATCTCACTAGTAATCACAGCAAGCAAAGACCAGAGTAATCCAAGGTCCAAGTGTGTGGCTCCCAAGTAGGTGCAGGGCGGATGGTCTACAGGGGTTTCTAAATCGAGCCAACAGTTGTTGGATATGGGTCCATAGAGGCTGCACTGCCAACATTTTTGGTCCTCCTCTGGGTACCTGCGCAATGGGTTCTCGCCCCTATGGGGCTACCTCCAAGGCTCTCTGGACTGGGCCAGCCTTCAAACCAACTATGAACTGGTCCCTTAGTATATGGTCTGACTTATTGATGTCAGCAAAGCCATGAACATCCCTCTTTTCCAGGTGCCTCCAGAGGTTCTGCTTGGCTACCGCATAATAAGTAAGGTTCTCGTCCTCCTGCTGTTTCCTTAAGAAGAACCTTTATCGCAGCTCTGGAAGCAGTATCTTCTCCCAAAACAGGTCCTCTAAGTGTGACACAACCTGTTTTCGAGTAGTTTGCTAGTCCTTTCGCAGTGCCATCACCACGTGGTGAGTGTCATCCTCAAAGGCGTTAATAGCCAACTCTGCCACCAGCTGGGCCAGAAACAAATACAGGTGCCTGACACTCTTTAGTCTCTCCTCCCACTCTGCCAAGAGAATGTTGGAGTCACTGAACTTCGGTATTAGGGCTAAGGCCGATCCTAGTGGAGGCATGCTGAAGCCTTGCTGAAACCCATGTATGGTGTTTGTCATCACTGTATCTTGTCTGTTACCTGTGTGGTGTCTGCCCTACCTGTATTATGTCTATCCTACCTGTATTATGTCTATCCTACCTGTATTATGTCTGTCCTACCAGTGCAGTGTCTGTCCTCCCAGTATTATGTCTGTCCAATATGTATGATGTCTATATGTCTCTATCAGGTCTGTTCTACCTGTGTTTTTGTATTTCTGCAGTCTGCACTATCTGCATGATGTCTGTATGGTGTTTGTCCTCACTGTATGCCATCTGTCCTTCCCATATGGTGCCTTTCTGGTTACTGTCCTCCCAGCATGATGTCTGTCTGAACCATACAGTGTCCATCCTGTCCCAATGCCTGTCGTCCTTGTATAGTGTTTTTTCTCCGCTCATGGTGTTTGTCATCCCCATATGTGGTCTGTCCTTGTTTGATGTCTCTTCAGTGCCTGTCCTCCTTAGGGCCGGCCCTACCATGGGTCCTGGTGGGTCCATGGGACCCAGGCGGCACTTTAAAGAGGGGCGGCAACAGGAATGCACTGCCCAGGGACCCGAGGCTCCCTCCCTCTAGCTTGCAGTGTCATCCTTGCATCATGCTCCGCTCCCCAGCCCCTTCCGACTCCTGCTGGAGGGGGCATGTCTCTTTGCTGGAGGGGGCGTGTATTTTTGCTGAATATATGGGCATGTCCCTTTGCTGAATATATGGGCATGTCTCTTTGCTGACTATATGGGGATGTCTCTTTGCTGAATATATGGACATGTCTCTTTGCTGAATATATGGGGATGTCTCTTTGCTGAATATATGGGGATATCTCTGCTGGATTGGGCTGTCTCTTTGCTTTATGGAAATGTCTCTTTGCTGGATGGGTGTGATTTTTTTTTTTTCTGGGGGGGAGGGACAGCATGTCATTCTTTGACCCAGGCAATACAATATCTTGGGCCAGCCCTGGTCCTCCTTCTATGATGCCTGTCTTTTACTGTTGTCCCTATGTTATCTGTCCTCCTTGTATGGTGTCTGTCTGGTATCAATCCTTCTTGTATGGTGTCTGTCTGGTATCTGTCCTCCTTGTATGGTGTCTGTCTGGTATCTGTCCTCCTTGTATGGTGTCTGTCTGGTATCTGTCCTCCTTGTATGGTGTCTGTCTGGTATCTGTCCTCCTTGTATGGTGTCTGTCTGGTATCTGTCCTCCTTGTATGGTGTCTGTCTGGTATCTGTCCTCCTTGTATGGTGTCTGTCTGGTATCTGTCCTCCTTGTATGGTGTCTGTCTGGCATGTATCCTCCTTGTATGGTGTCTGTCTGGTATCTGTCCTCCTTGTATGGTGTCTGTCTGGTATCTGTCCTCCTTGTATGGTGTCTGTCTGGTATCTGTCCTCCTTGTATGGTGTCTGTCTGGTATCTGTCCTCCTTGTATGGTGTCTGTCTGGTATCTGTCCTCCTTGTATGGTGTCTGTCTGGTATCTGTCCTCCTTGTATGGTGTCTGTCTGGTATCTGTCCTCCTTGTCTGGTATCTGTCCTCCTTGTATGGTGTCTGCCTGGTATCTGTCCTCCTTGTATGGTGTCTGTCTGGTATCTGTCCTCCTTGTATGGTGTCTGTCTGGTATCTGTCCTCCTTGTATGGTGTCTGGTATCTGTCCTCCTTGTATGGTGTCTGTCTGGTATCTGTCCTCCTTGTCTGGTATCTGTCCTCCTTCTATGGTGTCTGTCTGGTATCTGTCCTCCTTGTATGGTGTATGTCTGGTATCTGTCCTCCTTGTGTTAACTGTTTGGCCCAAGCATGAGTTTAAGCCGAACATTGGCTCTTCGGTCCGTTTGTCCAACACCTGAATTTGCGAGGTATTAAGCGGTTGCTTGCCCCGCCGAATGCCCTGCAATGCACTGCATGCATTTTGCCCAATCAGGGAGCAGTATAAGCTGATTAAGGAGCAGGGCCGGGAAGCCGGGCGCGGCATCCTTAACAACTGATGAGTCGTCAGCTGTCAATAGATTTTTAAAATAAAAATTGCTGGTTAAAAAAAAAGAAGAAAAAAAAACCACATGGGCATGCAGCCCGGCAGGTCAGGAAGGGTGGGGGGGACAAGCGAGCTCTGCCCCCCCCCCCAAAGCACCTTGTACCCATGTTGATGGGGCCGGTGGTTGTGGGGGTCTACGGGCAGGGTGCTTTTCAGAATCTTGAATCCCCCTTTAACAAGGGGGCATCCCTATGTGAATGAGTATGAGGTACATAGAACCCACACCCATTCACCAAAAAAGTGTCAAAAAGTAACAAAAACACAGAGACAGTTTTTGACAAATCCTTTAATAAAAAATAAGTGTCCCTCGATGTAAATCCACCATTAATCATCAGAAAAAAAAAACAACAAAAAAAACGCTCCCGCCATCTATGAAGGCTGGTCGCCTACTGCAGGCTCCGCCATTTGACAGTTCTTATATAGGTAAGGGGTGGAGCCATTTGGTGACACCGCCTGGTGGCACCGCCCCCTTATGACGTTACCGACCCAGCATGCACGGTTCTGTGGTGTCCCAAGGGGGCGGTGCCACCAAGTGATGTCACAAGGTGGCCCTGCCCCTTGCCTATATAAGAACTGTAAAACAGCGGAGCACACAGTAGGCGGCCAGCCTTTATAGACGGCAGAATTTTTGTTTTTTTCGGGTGCAGCGGGCGGCGTAATTGATGATGGATCTAAATTGGAGGATACTTTTTTATTTTTTAATAAAGGAATTGTCAAACTGTGTGTGTGTGTGTTTGTGTTTTTATTACTTTTTGACACTTTTTTAGTGAATGGGTAAGAGTATTATGTACCCCATACTCATTCACATGGGGGGGCACAATCTGGGGGCCCCCTTGTTAAAGGGGGGTTCCAGATTCCGATAAGCCCCCTGCCCACAGACCCCCAGAACCACTGGCCATGAGCAGAGCTCCCCTGCCCCAAAGTACCCACCCCCCATGTTGAGGGCATGTGGCCTGGTATAGTTCAAGAGGGGGGCAGACGCTCGCTTGTTCCCCCCCCCCCTCCCTTTCTTGACTTTCCAGGCTGAATGCTCGGATAGGGGTCTGGTATACTGGTATACGCTGGTTTCTCTTTCAAAAGCTGGGTGTCGGCAATTGTAACTGCGGGTCAATTTAAATGTGATTTGACTCGTTTTTTTTTTTTCTTTAGAAATTTCAGTTTTGCTGCGGCGGGTTCTATACATGCTACCGATGCGCCACTTTATAGGCAGACTAAGGGAACCCCCCAGGCACTATATTTAAAGGAATTTTTCGTTTTTTTTGTTGCACGTTAAGGATCATTAAAATAACTGCTCCTGAAAAAAACTATAATTTTTTATTTTTTTCCCCCAGGGCAGTAACCAGACCCCCATACACTTTTTATTTTTTATGGCCAATTACTTGCATATAAGCCTTCAAAATGATTTTTCCTGTTTGACTCCCATAGACTTCAATAGGGTTCACTGTTTGGGTTGGAACTTCTACCCTGTTTAGGAGTTCTGCTACAAACCAAACGGGGGGGGGGGTTCAGTCCATCTCTATTGCCTGTTGTCTGCCTTTCTGGATCGGTGTCTGTCCTCCACATAAGGTGTCTGTCCTCACTGTATGATGTTTGTCCTTCCCGTACATTGTCTCTCCGGTGTCTGTCCTCCCCATACGTTGTCTCTCCATTGTCTGCCGTTGTTTCTCTGGTGTCTCTCCGGTGTCTGTCCTCCTTGTATGTTGTCTCTCCGGTGTCTGTCCTCCCCATACGTTGTCTCTCCGGTGTCTGTCGCTGTCTCTCCGGTGTCTCTCCGGTGTCTGTCCTCCTTGTATGTTGTCTCTCCGGTGTCTGTCCTCCCCATACGTTGTCTCTCCGGTGTCTGTCGCTGTCTCTCCGGTGTCTCTCCGGTGTCTGTCCTCCTCGTACGTTGTCTCTCCGGTGTCTGTCCTCCCCATACGTTGTCTCTCCGGTGTCTGTCCTCCCCATACGTTGTCTCTCCGGTGTCTGTCCTCCCCATACGTTGTCTCTCCAGTGTCTGCCGTTGTTTCTCCGGTGTCTCTCCGGAGTCTGTCCTCCTTGTACGTTGTCTCTCCGGTGTCTGTCCTCCCCATACGTTGTCTCTCCGGTGTCTCTCCGGTGTCTGTCCTCCTCGTACGTTGTCTCTCCGGTGTCTGTCCTCCCCATACGTTGTCTCTCCGGTGTCTCTCCGGTGTCTGTCCTCCTCGTACGTTGTCTCTCCGGTGTCTGTCCTCCCCATACGTTGTCTCTCCGGTGTCTGTCGTTGTCTCTCCGGTGTCTCTCCGGTGTCTGTCCTCCCCATGCGTTGTCTCTCCGGTGTCTGCCATTGTTTCTCTGGTGTCTCTCCGGTGTCTGTCCTCCTTGTACGTTGTCTCTCCGGTGTCTGTCCTCCCCATACGTTGTCTCTCCGGTGTCTGTCGTTGTCTCTCCGGTGTCTCTCCGGTGTCTGTCCTCCTCGTACGTTGACTCTCCGGTGTCTGTCCTCCCCATACGTTGTCTCTCCGGTGTCTGTCGTTGTCTCTCCGGTGTCTCTCCGGTGTCTGTCCTCCCCATACGTTGTCTCTCCGGTGTCTGTCGTTGTCTCTCCGGTGTCTCTCCGGTGTCTGTCCTCCCCGTACGTTGTCTCTCCGGTGTCTGTCCTCCCCTTACGTTGTCTCTCCGGTGTCTGTCGTTGTCTCTCCGGTGTCTCTCCGATGTCTGTCCTCCCCATACGTTGTCTCTCCGGTGTCTGTCGTTGTCTCTCCGGTGTCTCTCCGGTGTCTGTCGTTGTCTCTCCGGTGTCTCTCCGGTGTCTGTCCTCCTCGTACGTTGTCTCTCCGGTGTCTGTCCTCCCCATACGTTGTCTCTCCGGTGTCTGTCGTTGTGTCTCCGGTGTCTCTCCGGTGTCTGTCCTCCTCGTACGTAGTCTCTCCGGTGTCTGTCCTCCCCATACGTTGTCTCTCCGGTGTCTGTCGTTGTCTCTCCGGTGTCTCTCCGGTGTCTGTCCTCCCCATACGTTGTCTCTCCGGTGTCTGTCGTTGTCTCTCCGGTGTCTCTCGGGTGTCTGTCCTCCTCGTAAGTTGTCTCTCCGGTGTCTGTCCTCCCCATACGTTGTCTCTCCGGTGTCTGTCCTCCCCGTACGTTGTCTCTCTGGTGTCTGTCCTCCCCATATGGTTTCTCTCCTGTATCCGTCCTCATGGCGTAGCGATTGACTTCTGCAGTTCCTCTGACCCTTTCCTTGCCTCTCCTCCTCAGGTCGGGGCTGGGGGATGCCGAAATGTCCCTCATTTGCCTGTCGGACTTTGAAGCCTACGCCAGAGATCATTTGCCTAAAGCCACCTGGGAGTATTATGCCGCGGGGGCCGATGACTGCTGCACGCGGGATGACAACTTGCTCGCCTTCAAACGGTAAACAAAGAGGATTCTGGGGAACTTTCTACTGAAGGAAGGTCACTTCGCAGTGTTGAAACAGAACTCCAGCCAAAACTTATTTTCAATCTTTTGGAGAAGGGTCGGGTCATCAGTCAGTCCTTATTACTGCCCCTCTGCTTTTAAATATTAATGGCAACCCCACGCATCTAGCAAATACAGGGGCATTTGCTGCCACCAAAAGACATGGTACTACAGTACCATGTGGTTTGGCGTAGCGTGATTTTTTTTTTTTTTTGTAAATTATTTTTTATTCAGTTTTTTAACATGCATACAACAGGCCACAGATCATGGACATCAACCACTGGCCACAATACACTTACCAGTGTACATTTACAAGAAAAGGAAACGTAGGGGGAAAAAAAATAAACAGACAATACCAAAATTAACCTCTTGCTTACCGGGCACTTAAACCCCCTTCCTGCCCAGACCAATTTTTAGCTTTTAGCGCTGTCACTCTGTGAATGACAATTGCGTTGTCGTGCTACACTGTACTCAAATGAAATGAAATCAGTCTGTTTTTTCAGTAACTGAGAGTCCTGGTGGAGTCCTTCCTGCAACTCGCTCCTCTCCCTGCCAATGAGGATGCAGGGGAAGGAGCAGATCGGGCGGCCATGGTTGTGTGAGCGCTCGCATTATGCAGTGTCAATGAGCAGAGGGAGGGGGGAGGACTCACCCGCAGGAGCTGACTGGGAACTCTCCCTCTTAGACATTGCCTATGTCTAATTTATTATTAATATTTATTATTATTATTGATTATTTTTATTTTTTAATTGGGGGGGGCACATGGTGGGGCACAGAAAAATATTGGGGGGTCAGGGCCCCCTCTGGCCCCCCCTAGGGACGCCATTGGTCGCTGGGCTCGAGGTCAAGAGGCTCTCTGTCAAATTGGGAGCAAAAAAAGTGTCCCAATTGAATGTATCTGAAAAAAAATGTGAGCTTGGTAAGTCATAACGTAGTTTCAATCCATCGAATGTCATTAGGGGTACCGTTCACTACAATGTGATCTTAATTCCGTATTTAGTCCAGACTACCGGGTTTTGTAAATTACAAAATTTAGTAAATTAGGATTTCTGGCGTAGCGTGATTTTGAAATTAATAGGGCTGTCTTAAAATCATTACATGGGGACACCTGGGCTTGGACACCTCTTTTATGATGTGAACCAGCCCTAAAGGTCCAATAAGCGGAACACACGTAACATAAGTTAAACAGTTATAAGCTATACAGTAGAACAGCGCCAGTAATGGAGGCCTCCAGTCAGAATAAACATTCCCAGTAAATTTACACAATGTCAGGTCATGTCAATGTCCCAGATTATTCTGCAGAGTGTCGCAGAGAGCACAAAGTGCAATATTCCAAAATCCCTCGACCAGACAGATTTTCCAGTACAGAGGGTGACCCAATGAAAGTCCTTAAGGGGCATTTCACCCAAAACTGTTTATTTCATTGTTAAGTTGATAATGGGGATCTGAAGGCTTTCTTTCTACTTTAGGGAACTCTACTGGTGGGATCTCTGTGCCGAGAGATGAGCACTGGAGATGGAGGGGGTTGAAATTGCAAGACTGCGATTGGGGGGTTATGTGACACATGGTATAGAATGACTGGAGGGCAGAATTGTGGACCATGTGTATGTGTGGTCTAGGTTTGGTTTCTCGCCTACACTTGGAGGAAACAAACATTCTATTTTTTTTTTTTTTTTTTTAGATTTTTTTCAAAATCTTAAAGCGGAATTCCACCCAAAAATGGAACTTTAAAATTTTTACTTTTTAATTTCTACTGACTGGAATGGTACCAGCTGATTGGAGAAAAGCCAATGTAGCACCAATATTTAAAAAAGTGCCCAAAATACATCCCTGGGAATTACAGACCAGTTAGCCTAACATCAATAGTATGTAAACTCTTGGAGGGGATGATAAGGGACTATATACAAGATTTTAGTAATAAGAACGGTATCATTAGCAGTAATCAGCATGGATTCATGAAGAATCGTTCTTGCCAAACCAATCTATTAACCTTCTATGAGGAGGTGAGTTGCCATCTAGATAAAGGAAGGCCCGTAGACGTGGTGTATCTGGATTTTGCAAAAGCATTTGACACAGTTCCCCATAAACGTTTACTGTACAAAATAAGGTCCGTTGGCATGGACCATAGGGTGAGTACATGGATTGAAAACTGACTACAAGGGCGTGTTCAGAGGGTGGTGATAAATGGGGAGTACTCAGAATGGTCAGGGGTGGGTAGTGGGGTCCCCAGGGTTCTGTGCTGGGACCAATCCTATTTAATTTGTTCATAAATTACCTGGAGGATGGGATAAACAGTTCAATCTCTGTATTTGCAGACGATACTAAGCTAAGCAGGGCAATAACTTCTCCGCAGGATGTGGAAACCTTGCAAGAAGATCTGAACAAATGAATGGGGTGGGCGACTACATGGCAAATGAGGTTCAATGTAGAAAAATGTAAAATAATGGATTTGGGTGGCAAAAATCTGAATGCAATCTATACACTGGGGGGAGAACCTCTGGGGGGATCTAGGATGGAAAAGGACCTGGGGGTCCTAGTAGATGATAGGCTCAGCAATGGCATGCACTGCCAAGCTGCTGCTAACAAAGCAAACAGAATATTGGCATTAAAAAAAGGGATCAACTCCAGAGATAAAACGATAATTCTCCCGCTCTACAAGACTTTGGTCCGGCCGCACCTGGAGTATGCTGTCCAGTTCTGGGCACCAGTCCTCAGGAAGGATGTACTGGCAATGGAGCGAGTACAAAGAAGGGCAACAAAGATAATAAAGGGTCTGGAGGATCTTAGTTATGAGGAAAGGTTGTGAGCTCTGAACTTATTCTCTCTGGAGAAGAGATGCTTGAGTGGGGATATGATTTCAATATACAAATACTGTACTGGTGACCCCACAATAGGGAGAAAACGTTTTTGCAGGAGTTTAACAAGACTCGTGGCCACTCATTAAAATTAGAAGAAAAGAGGTTTAACCTTAAACTGCGTAGAGGGTTCTTTACTGTAAGAGCAATGGGGATGTGGAATTCCCTTCCACAGGCGGTGGTCTCAGCGGGGGGCATTGATAGTTTCAAAAAACTATTAGATAAACACCTGAATGACCACAACATACAGGGATATATAATGTAATACTGACACATAATCACACACATAGGTTGGACTTGATGGACTTGTGTCTTTTTTCAACCTCACCCACTATGTAACTATGTAAGTGCAGGTGATCCCCTGACATCCTCGATTATTAAAAGTCAGCAGCTACACTTTTTGTAGCTGCTGACTTTTTATTTATTTATTTTTCGGCGGAGCTCCGCTTTGAGTCCTATCCGGGTCCTTTATCCTTGATCATTCTTCCAAAAGGGCATTTGCGAGGTCAGGTACTGATGTTGGACAAGAAGGCCTGGCTCACAGTCTCCGCTCTAATTCATCCCAAAGGTGTTCTATCGGGTTGAGGTCAGGACTCTGTGCAGGCCAGTCAAGTTCCTCCACCCCAAACTCGCTCATCCATGTCTTTATGGACCTTGCTTTGTGCACTGGTGGGCAGTCATGTTGGAACAGGAAGGGGCTGTCCCCAAACTGTTTATACAAAGTTTGGAGCATGAAATTGTCCAAAATGTCTTGGTATGCTGACGCCTTAAGAGTTCCCTCCACTGGAACTAAGGGGCCAAGCCCAACCCCTGAAAAACAACCCCACACCATAATCCCCCCTCCACCAAATGATTTGGACCAGTGCACAAAGCAAGGTCCATAAAGACATGGATGAGCGGGTTTGGGGTGGAGGAACATCACTGGCCTGCACAGAGTCCTGACCTCAACCCGATAGAGCACCTTTGGGATGAATTAGAGCGGAGACTGCGAGCCAGGCCTTCTCATCCAACATCAGTACCTGACCTCGCAAATGCCCTTTTGGAAGAATGGTCAAAGATTCCCATAGACACCCTCCTAAACCTTGTGGATGACCTTCCCAGAAGAGATGAAGCTGTTATAGCTGCAAAGGGTGGGCCAACTCAATATTGAACCCTCCGGACCAAGACTGGGATGTCATTAAAGGTCATGTGTGTGTAAAGGCAGGCGTCCCAATACTTTAGGTAATATGGTGTATGTGATCTGACTGATGATCAAGGCTCGCTCTCTCCTTTAAATACACTAACCGGCCACTTTATTAAGTACACCTGTTCAATTGCTTGGTAACTCAAATTGATAATCGGCCAATCACATGGCAGCAACTCAATGCATTTAGGCATCTAGAGGCGGTGAAAACTGCTTGCTGAAGTTCAAACCGAGCATCACAATGGGGAAGAAAGGAGATTTTGGTGACTTTGTGGTTGTTGGTGCCAGACGGGGCTGGTCTGAGTATTTCTGGGATTTTCACTCACAATCATCTCTCGGCTTTACAGAGCATGGTGGGAAAAAGAGAAAATATCCTGTGAGCGGCAGTTGTGTGGAGGAAAATGCCTTGTTGAGGTCAGAGGAGAATGGGCAGACTGGTTCCAGATGATAGAAAGGCAACAGTAACTCAAATAACCCCTCGTTACACCCAAGGTATGCAGAATACCATCTCTGAACGCACAACACATCCAACCTTGAAGCAGATAGGATACAGAAGCAGAAGACCACACCGGGTGCCACTCCTGTCAGCTAAGAACAGGAAACTGAGGCTACAATTGGCACAGGATCACCAATATCGGACAATAGAAGATTGGAGAAACGTTGCCTGGTCTGATGAGTCTGGATTTCAGCTGCGATATTCAGATGGTGGGGTCAGAATTTGGCGCATGGATCCATCCTGCCTTGTATCACCGGTTCAGGCTGGTGGTGGGGGTGTAATGGTGGGGGGGGGGGATATTTTCTTGGCACACTTTGGGCCCCTTAGTACCAATTTAGCATGGCTTAATCACCACGGCCTACCTGAGTATTGTTGCTGACCATGTCCATCCCTTTATGACTACAGTGTCCCCATCTTCTGATGGCTCCTTCCAGCAGGATAATGTGCCATGTCACAAAGCTCCAATCATCTCACCACTGGACAATGAGGTCCCTGTACTACAATGGCTTCCACACTCTCAATGAAATTGAGCACCTTTAGGATGTGATGGAATGGGAGAGTTGCATCATGGATGTGCAGGCGACAAATCTGGAGCAACTGCGTGATGCTATCATGTCACTATGGAGCAAAATCTCTGAGGAACGTTTCCACCCTCTTGTTGAATCTATGGCACCAAGAATGAAGGCAAAACAGAGTCCAACCTGGTCTTAGCAAGGTGCACCTAATAAAGTGTCCGGTGAGTGTATGTGAGTAGACTCCTGCTCAGGACTCTCTCTGATCTTCTCTGCTGTGGAAACCTGCTGCTGGGTGAAAAGGCTGACTACTGATAGAACACTAAAACAGTGCTGGAACTGCCTGTTTGTTTTTGGGGAATTAATTTGAGTTCACTTTTTTTAGTCAGGAACTGACCTGGGTTTCGTTAACGGCTTGGACTAGCAGAAAATATGTTTGTTTTTTGCTATGGACTTGCTGTACAAAGTCTACGTTGAAGCTGTGGTTGTTTTCTGCCTTGCTGTATAAAAGAGCAGAACAATCCTGCCTGCACTGTTGCCGGGTGTCCCTGTTTACCACTCCCACCACCAGTTGTCCCCCCTTGCAAAATTTTAAATATTTTTGGTGAATGTGATCTAAATCTAAAGCATGTACCATCTTATTTCTATAAAGTGGTGTCCTCCTGAAATATCTTTGCAGTATCCGGCTGAGACCTCGTATGCTGCGTGACGTGTCGGTGACGGATACAAAGACCACGATTTTGGGAACGGAGGTCAGCTGTCCGATCGGCATAGCCCCCACTGCCTTCCACTGCCTGGCATGGCCGGATGGAGAGATGAGCACCGCCAGAGGTAGGGGGATACCAATATGATCTGGGCTTGACTGCCACACTAGGTCAATGCTACACCATGAATTCTCATGGTCAATGTCACACAGCAAATCCTTATGGTCAATGCCACACAACAAATCCTCATGGTCAATGCCACACAACAAATCCTCATGGTCAATGCCACACAACGAATCCTCATGGTCAATGCCACACAACGAATCCTCATGGTCAATGGCACACAACGAATCCTCATGGTCAATGTCACACCACAAAATCCTCATGGTCAACGCCACCCAACTAATCCTCATGGTCAATGGCACACAACTAATACTCATGGTCAATGTCACACCACAAAATCCTCATGGTCAATGCCACACAACAAATCCTCATGGTCAATGGCACACAACAAATCCTCATGGTCAATGGCACACAACAAATCCTCATGGTAAATGGCACACAACGAATCCTCATTGTCAATGTCACACCACGAAATCCTCATGGTCAATGCCACCCAACTAATCCTCATGGTCAATGGCACACAACTAATACTCATGGTCAATGTCACACCACAAAATCCTCATGGTCAATGCCACCCAACTAATCCTCATGATCAATGTCACACCACAAAATCCTCATGGTCAATGCCACACAACTAATCCCCATGGTCAATGCCACACAACAAATCCTCATGGTCAATGCCACACAACAGATCCTCATGGTCAATGCCACACAACTGATCCTCATGGTCAATGCCACACAACAAATCCTCGTGGTCAATGTCACACCACGAATCCTCATGGTCAATGCCACACAACTGATCCTCATGGTCAATGCCAAACACCAAATCCTCATAACATGCAATAAAACACGTTAAATGCACATATAATCTTAGGGGAAACCTCATCTTCTATATTTTACCAATAAACTGTCACAATATTATTGTCAGACATAAAAAAAATTGGAACTACCACGATTTTATTCTCTAGGGTTTCTGCTTTCAGAAAAATATTTAGTACTGACCATCCATGCAGCTAATGGCTTTGGTGGGACTTCAGAAGTCAAGGGCAGTACACACTTTATCCACGTGTCTCATGTGAGATGTTTGTGGCGTTTTGTATTCCAGCGGCTGAGGATCTCAATCTGTGCTACGTGGCCAGCACCTACTCCACCTGCTCGGTGGAAGAGATCGTTGCTGCGGCACCTGAAGGGCTACGTTGGTTCCAGCTCTACGTGTACCGCGACCGCAAGCTGTCCGAGGGGTTGGTGCATCGGGCGGAGGCGCTGGGCTTCAAGGCTTTGGTGTTGACCGTGGATGTTCCGTATACGGGCAAGAGGAGGAGCGACATACGGAATAACTTTCGCCTCCCCCCACATCTCAAGGTCAAAAACTTTGAAGGTGTTTTTGAGGTGAGATCTTCTTTTTTTTCTTTATGTATGGTAACTTACATTCTGGCTAATAATGGACTAGTATCAGAAAGAGAGCGAATAAGGAGGCTTACATGAAGGCTTTTCAGCAAAATCATCTCATACTCAAATTTTGAGATGACTTTTTCTTTTTCCATGTTACTCTTTGTGGTTGCATCAAAAAAATCTACGACTTTTATCATTTCCAGCCAGAAAGAATGTTTTATTTCATTTTGGTAAGAGTGGGAGAAGGTTGGAGCCCCTGTCAGGTTTTTATTGTTAAATATGTGAGAAGCCGAAGCGGTAAGGGTGCCAAACCAATGGTCATAAAAGTCCAAAACATGTTTTTTTTTTTTTTATTGATAAGGTAAATAGGAAACCCAATATATTTCAGGGGTTCAAACATCCCCCACCCCTTCAGTAGGGCTATAACACAAAAAAAGGAAAAAAGTTTAATAGTTCATAAGGAATGCAAAACTTCACGTTATAAATATCTACCGTAGTAGTAAACTCTTATTTTATTTTTTTTATCTATTAAAAAACAAATTTTACTGATACCACAAAAAAAATCATGCTAATATAAAAGCACAATAAGGTAATTGATATGAATGATGATGATAATATTAATCATAAAATACTACTACTACTACTACTACTACTAAATAATAATAATAAAATATTATAATAATGCCATATACAAATAATAATCATATTACTATCAAACTCAATAAGGTTATTGGTGATAAAAAATTATAATAATTAAAATATTGTTATAACTCTTTACAAAACTAATAAACAATACCATATAAAAAATAATAATCATACTACTATAACACACAATAATATTTTAATTTTCGTGTTTTTTTTTTTGTTTTTTTTTACCATCAATAACATTGTGTGTTATAGTAGTATGATTATTATTTTTTATATGGTATTGATTATTAGTTTTGTATGGTATTATAACAATATTTTAATTTATCTTTTTTTTTTTAATCATCAATAATATTGTTATAATACCATACAAAACAAATAATCAATACCATTTAAAAATAATAAGCATACTACTTTAACACAGGTTAATGGTGATGATGACAATATTAATGAAATATTATAGGAATACCATATAAAAAAGAATAATCAAACTACAGTAACACACAATCAGGTCATTTATTATAATAATAATAACAATACATGAAATATTATAATTCTACCATATAAAAAAATGTAATACTACTATAAAACACAATCGGGTTACTGTTGATGATGATAATAAATGAACATATTGTAATAATACCATATACAATTACTAACCAATACCATATAAAATAATATTCATACTATATAACATACTTTAGGGATGATGATCCCTCTGATCATCTCTTGTTGCATGTCTCCAGCCTCTGACCATCTCTTGTTGCATGTCCACAGCCTCTGACCATCTCTTGTAGCAAGTTTCCAGCCTCTGACTATGTCTTGTTGCATGTCTCCAGCCTCTGACTATCTCTTGTTGCATGTCTCCAGCCTCTGACCATCTCTTGTTGCATGTCTCCAGCCTCTGACCATCTCTTGTTGCATGTCTCCAGCCTCTGTCCATCTCTTGTTGCATGTCTCCAGCCTCTGACCATCTCTTGTTGCATGTCCACAGCCTCTGACCATCTCTTGTAGCAAGTTTCCAGCCTCTGACTATGTCTTGTTGCATGTCTCCAGCCTCTGGCCATCTCTTGTTGCATGTCTCCAGCCTCTGACTATCTCTTGTTGCATGTCTCCAGCCTCTGACCATCTCTTGTTGCATGTCCACAGCCTCTGACCATCTCTTGTAGCAAGTTTCCAGCCTCTGACTATGTCTTGTTGCATGTCTCCAGCTTCTGACCATCTCTTGTTGCATGTCTCCAGCCTCTGACTATCTCTTGTTACATGTCCCCAGCCTCTGACCATCTCTTGTTTCATGTCCACAGCCTCTGACCATCTCTTGTTGCATGTCCACAGCCTCTGACCATCTCTTCTTGCATGTCTCCAGCCTCTGACTATGTCTTGTTGCATGTCTCCAGCCTCTGGCCATCTCTTGTTGCATGTCTCCAGCCTCTGACCATCTCTTGTTGCATGTCTCCAGCCTTTGACCATCTCTTGTTGCATGTCCTCAGCCTCTGACAATCTCTTGTATAATGTCCACAGCCCCTGACCATCTGTTGTTGCATGTCTCCAGCCTCTGACCATCTCTTGTTGCATGTCCCCAGCCTCTGACCATCTCTTGTTGCATGTCCCCAGCCTCTGACCATCTCTTGTTGCATGTCTCCAGCCTCTGACCATCTCTTGTTGCATGTCTCCAGCCTCTGACCATCTCTTGTTGCATGTCTCCAGCCTCTGACCATCTCTTGTTGCATATCTCCAGCCTCTGACCATCTCTTGTTGCATGTCCCCAGCCTCTGACCATCTCTTGTTTCATGTCTACAGCCCCTGACCATCTCTTGTTGCATGTCCCCAGCCTCTGACCATCTCTTGTAGCATGTTTCCAGCCTCTGACCATCTCTTGTTGCATGTCCCCAGCCTCTGACCATCTCTTGTTGCATGTCCCCAGCCTCTGACCATCTCTTGTTGCATGTCCCCAGCCTCTGACCATCTCTTGTTGCATGTCCCCAGCCTCTGACCATCTCTTGTAGTATGTTCCCAGGCCTCTGACCATTTATTGGTATGTCCACAGTCTTTGACAAGTTTCTGTACCATTACATATACAGAATATTGTGTGTGGCCCCTGTTGATGTCAGAGGCAGCAGTTGAGGCCCCCAATCTCTAGTATGTAGTCCCACACAGGCCTAACCCTCCCACACTTCATCTGAAGCCTTAGATACACTTTAATTGTCTGTCTGTAGGATCAGTGCGGTCCTGACAACTATGGTGTCCCGCCCAACACCCTGGACCCTTCAATCAGCTGGAAGGATATTTATTGGCTCCGGAATCTGACCCGCCTGCCAATCATCATCAAGGGAATACTGACTAAGGAAGACGCAGAGTTGGCGGTAGAGCACGGTGTCCAGGGAATCATCGTATCCAATCACGGAGGGCGCCAGCTGGACGGAGAACTCGCCACGGTACGTACAATGCTTGGGGAGGGATACAACACTGGATATTGGTAAATCCGACTGAACAAGTCATTACACAATTGCAGTACATACTGTATATAGGATGTGTTTTCCTGGCCAATCTTTTTTAAAGTGACTTAAGGTAACCCCCCCCCCCCATAGAGCTTCAGTGATAAAAAGTGATGAAATCCTGGACTCCTTTTCATTCTACCATACAAAGGTGAGGTCCAACTGAGCGGAATCACCGAAATATGTTCCAGGGGCATCAAAACAAAAGGTGTGCAAAGCCTTAGTCAATGTTCTTTAGAAAGAAGCCACAGCCTGAGTGGAAAAGCCTGTCCCCTGTCAGAATGCTGTAGAGCAGAGCCCTTGCTCCTTGTTTTGGAAGCAGTGGTCTTTCTGCAGAGGTCTGATGTGCTCCCCTGCTGAGTTAGAGCTAGCGCTGTCTTGTCACGGGTCTGTATCCACAGAAAGAGAGTGTGTTTAGGAGATTACAGGAGAACACAAGAGGGTGGACACAAGTGTCACAAAGGCACACTGGGTGCAAAAAGAGTCACTGGACAACACAGGGCTTGCACTAGAGTCACAGGGGTCATTGGGTGACACAGGATACTCACAATGCCCTGGAGTCATTAGGGTCATGGGGTGGCACAGGGTGCTCAAGGGTCACTGGAGCCATGGGGTGACATGGGATGCTCCGGGTACTCTGGAGTCACTGGGGTCATGCAGTGCCACAGGATGCTTAGGTGACACAGGATGCTCAGGGAGGGTATTCTGAAGTCACTAGTGTCATGGGGTAACGCAGGATGCTTAGGATGCTCTACAGTCATGGGGTGTCTCAGGGTGATCAGGGTGCCCTGAAGTCATGGGGTAACATAGGATACTCAGTGTGCTCTGCGGTCTCCAGGGTCATGGGGTGACACAGAATCCTAGGAGGAATCTGAAGTCACTGGGATCATGCATTGTCACAGGATACTCGGCATGCTCTGAAGTCACAGAGGTCATGGGGTGACACAGGTTGCTGATGGTGATCTGGAGTCACAGGGGTCATGGGGTGAAGTGGGTTGCTCATGGTGATCTGGAGTCACAGGGGTCATGGGGTGAAGTGGGTTGCTCATGGTGATCTGGAGTCACAGGGGTCATGGGGTGACACGGGTTGCTCATGGTGCTCTGTAGTCACAGGGGTCATGGGGTGACATGGGTTGCATAGGCTGTTCTGGAGTCACAGGCGTCTTGGGGTGACACGGGTTGCTCATGGTGCTCTGTAGTCACAGGGGTCATGGGGTGAAGTGGGTTGCTCATGGTGATCTGGAGTCACAGGGGTCATGGGGTGACACGGGTTGCTCATGGTGCTCTGTAGTCACAGGGGTCATGGGGTGACATAGGTTGCTCATGGTGCTCTGTAGTCACAGGCGTCTTGGGGTGACACGGGTTGCACATGGTGATCTAGAGTCACAGAGGTCATGGGGTGACACGGGTTGCTCATGGTGCTCTGTAGTCACAGGGGTCATGGGGTGAAGTGGGTTGCTCATGGTGATCTGGAGTCACAGGGGTAATGGGGTGACACGGGTTGCTCATGGTGCTCTGTAGTCACAGGGGTCATGGGGTGACACAGGTTGCTCATGGTGATCTGGAGTCACAGGGGTCATGGGGTGACACGGGTTGCTCATGGTGATCTGTAGTCACAGGTGTCATGGGGTGACGCGGGTTGCTCATGGTGCTCTGTAGTCACAAGGGTCATGGGGTGACGCGGGTTGCCCACGGTGCTCAGTAGTCATAGGGGTCATGGGGTTAATGCTGGTTGCTCATGGTGCTCTGGAGTCACAGGGGTCATGGGGTGACACGGGTTGCTCATGGTGCTCTGTAGTCACAAGGGTCATGGGGTGACGCGGGTTGCCCACGGTGCTCAGTAGTCATAGGGGTCATGGGGTTACGTGGGTTGCTCATGGTGCTCTGGAGTCACAGGGGTCATGGGGTGACATGGGTTGCTCATGGTGATCTGGAGTCACAGGGGTCATGGGGTGACGCGGGTTGCCCACGGTGCTTAGTAGTCACAGGGTAGGGTTAAGGGTGTCACAGGTTATAGACGAACACAGGGTTTACTCCTGCTGGGGCTTGGCTTGTGCGTAGTGATGTACTGTTTGAAAGCTGAGCTGTGCATAACTTGGCCATTTAAACCTGGCGGCACAGAGGAGAGCGTCTCTTGACTGGCAGCAGGTGAAACCCAAATATGCTGGTGGTCGTGCTCCAAAGAGGTGACCTGGCACTGGTATGGAGGAGAGGGGAATGTGACCCGTCCAATCAGAAAAATGCTTGGGCATTGCTCATTGCAGAACTGTAGGTGGAAGGCCCTGGCTGCACTATAGTCCCATGACCCGTCCCGGTGACTTATTGAGGAAAGGCGCAGTCCTTCTAGTGCAGTAAACCTACAGACTTGCAGGGGGTGCCTGTGTTGGGATTTCTGATTCTGTTCAGTAAAGCTAATGAATATAATAAAGGGGTCTTTACTGACTGTTTCTGTCACATTTCTGAGGCTGTCCAAACCTTTTTCACAGATCGATGCTCTTTCCGAGATCGTAGAGGCGGTCCAGGGACGGATTGAGGTGTACATAGATGGCGGCATACGGACAGGAAGTGATGTCCTGAAGGCCTTGGCCCTGGGAGCAAAGTGTGTGTTCATTGGACGGCCCATTGTGTGGGGTCTTGCCTACAAGGTGTGTGTAGATTCATTGTCGAATATTGAAATTTGTACAAGGTTTATAGACCACTGGACCAGGTACATTCTATAAATAGCACCAGTTATCCAACTGTCCATCCAGAGCCTCTGGTTTATAGATCAGATACATCCTAAATATAGAACCATTTATCCAACTGTCCATCCAGAGCCTCTGGTTTATAGACCGGATACATCCTAAATATAGAACCATTTATCCAACTGTCCATCCAGAGCCTCTGGTTTATAGACCGGATACATCCTAAATATAGAGCAATTTATCCAACTGTCCATCCAGAGCCTCTGGTTTATAAACCGGATAAATCCTAAATATAGAACCATTTATCCAACTGTCCATCCAGAGCCTCTGGTTTATAGACTGGATACATCCTAAATATAGAACCATTTATCCAACTGTCCACCCAGAGCCTCTGGTTTATAGACCGGATACATCCTAAATTTAGAACCATTTATCCAACTGTCCATCCAGAGCCTCTGGTTTATAGACTGAATACATCCTAAATATAAAACTATTTATCCAACTGTCCATCCAGAGCCTCTGGTTTATAGACCGGATACATCCTAAATATAGAACCATTTATCCAACTGTCCATCCAGAGCCTGTGCTCTGTGCCCCTTCATTCTCATGCCTCCTTTGGGAACACAGAGCGGAGAGCAGGAACCACAGCTGCTTTGGATGGAGGGCGGGAGCTGCCGGAGTTAACTTTTCAAGTGAGCTAGCAGGTGATTGGTTGCTAGGACCGCCTTCCATCCTAGCAACCAATCACCAAATTGGTTCACTTGAAAAAGTTCACTTCCCCACCTAAATCCAAAGCGACTGTGCCTCCCCCCGCTCTGTGTCTAGAATTGTCCTGCCTCCCACTCTCCGCTGTGCATCCATGGTCCGGATGGGACAGTGACTCGGTCCACCATTTAATAATGCCTGGTTTAGGGGGGCTTTAAATTGAATGTCATGTGTTTCTACCCCCTATTTTACTGTTAGGGAGAAGAGGGCGTCCGGGGGGTGCTGCAAATTCTGACCGATGAATTTCGCTTGTCCATGGCTCTCTCAGGTAAGATTGTGACATCAGTTACCACACTTTTATTATTATTATGCATTTATATGGCGCTGACATATACCGCAGTGCTGTACAGAGAACACCGAGACGGTCACATCAGTCTCTGAACCAGAGGAGCTTACACTCTAATGTCCCCTCCCCACACACTGTTATTATGCTACATTAATTAACAGCTGTATCATTGGCGCCATCTAGTGGCCAAAATGCTGAATATTTTCTCATCAAGTTATTTCAGAAAACATTACTGCATTTTGGCCAGTAGATGGAGCTGATGATTCCTTTATTAACTAGAATTTATAGGAAGAATACTCTGAAGTTTAGTTCAGTTGGCATGAATATTTCTGATATTTGTGGGGCAAATGTTTTATAAATAGGCCCCGACAGTTGTTTAGCGTGTGCCGGCCTTGAGGAGGGGTGTCTGCTATGAAAAGAGAGAAGTACTGCATGAGCAGAAGGTCCAGGTGCAGTCCCAGGGCCACCATTACAAATCATAGGGCCCCATATACAACCTTATATAACCCCCATATATACCTTCCAGGGCTTCGGCTGATCGTGTTTTGTGGACATCTTTCCTTCCTAAGCCAGTTCTTATTGCTGTGTGGAGGGAGGGCCGGTCATGTGCAAGCTGGCAGCCAACCAGTAAGTGAGCCTGGCTGGGATTTCGGGTCGAGCTCACAGTTGCTGGGGCACTACAGGTCGAATGTTATCCATTCGTAAAAACTAGAGCTCATGGTTGGAGGGGAACTGAGTGAACCTTTAAACATTTTTTTTTGGAATGAAAAGCTGCTGGATGCTGAGCAACCATTAGAATTCATGGGGCCACATCAGTCGCTGTACAAGAGGAGCTTATTTTTTTATTTATTTCAGGTACTTATATAGCGCCGTCAATTTACGCAGCGCTTTACATATACATTATACATTCACATCAGTCCCTACACCCTCAAGGAGCTTACAATCTAAGGTCCCTAACTCACATTCATACATACTAGGGACAATTTAGACAGGATCTAATTACCCTACCAGCATGTCTTTGGAGTGTGGGAGGAAACCGGAGTACCCGGAGGAAACCCACACAGACACAGGGAGCACATGCAAACTCCAGGCAGGTAGTGTCGTGGTTGGGATTCGAACCAGCGACCCTTCTTACTGCTAGGTGAGAGTGCTACCCACTACACCACTGTGTCGCCCCTAGCTTACACTCTAATGCCCCCCCCCACAGTCACACACTATTATTATTATACATTTATATAGCTCTGACATATACTGCAGTGCTGTACAGAGATCACTGAGCCAGTCACATCAGTCTCTGTACCAGAGGAGCTTACACTCTAATGTCCCCCTCCCCCCACAGTCACACACTATTAGTATACATTTATATAGCTCTGACATATACTGCAGCGCTGTACAGAGATCACTGAACAAGTCACACCAGTCTCTGTATCAGAGGAGCTTACACTCTAATGTCTTCCCCCCCCCCCCCCCCACAGTCGCACACTAATATTATTATACATTTCTATAGCTCTGACATATACCGCAGTGCTGTACAGAGATCACTGAGCCAGTCACATCAGTCTCTGTACCAGAGAAGCTTACACTCTAATGCCCCCCCCCCCCCCCATCCAGTCACACACTATTATTATACATTGATATAGTTCTGACATATACCGCAGTGCTGTACAGAGAACACTGAGCCAGTCACATAATTTTCTGTACCAGAGGAGCTTACACTCTAATGTCCCCTCCCCCCACAGTCACACACTATTATTATACATTTATATAGCTCTGACATATACCGCAGCGCTGTACAGAGAACACCGAGCCAGTCACATCAGTCTCTGAACCAGAGGAGCTTACACTCTAATGTCGTCACCCCCCCCCCCCTCAGTCATACACTATTATTACTATACATTTATATAGCTCTGACATATACTGCAGCTGCGCTGTACTGAGAACACTGAGCCGGTCACATCATTTTCTGTACCAGAGGAGCTTACACTTTATTGTAGCCCCCCCCCAGTCACACACTATTAGTATACATTTATATAGCTCTGACATATACCGGAGTGCTGTACAGAGATCGCTGAGCCAGTCCCATCAGTCTCTGATGATGTCATCTACTGTGACACTGCAGAAAAACCTGCCCAAGGGAGAGAAGGGGGGCGGGGAAGGTAAGTGACACTTGGAGATGTATTTATAAAAAAAAAGAATAGCTATTCTTCCATCCAAACTGCATGTAAATAAGTTATTTGAGAATGGGGTAAATCGAATGGCTATATTCTCTGCAGACTGAATGTAATTCCTTAAAAAAAAATTTTTTCAAAAAGTGTGAATGGGGAAAATACCCCATTATCGCCACTAGATGGTGCTGAGCTTCATAGGAATGAAATATGCTCCCTCAAGTCCATCTAGTGGCCATAATGTGGTATTTTTCTCTATTCGCATTTTTTTGGGGGGGGGGGGGGGGGGATAAAATTTGATTCAGGAAAATATCCTGAAAACATTTTAATTTTTCACAGATAGATTTTTTTTTTTTTTTTAGGTACGTGCAAATTTGCGTATTTTTAAAAAAGAAATAATTGTCAGATGGTCCTAATCCTAAGGAACTGTCCTTGGTCTCATCGTGAACTGTAGATGACCTCATAACTCATTGTCTGTCTCTCTTTTTTTTAGGTTGCCGCAACGTTTCCGAGATCAACCGAAACCTCGTTCAGTTCTCCAAACTTTAGACGGCGGCGCCAATCGCTGTGCAGGAGCTGGGAGAAAAGAAGCCCCGCCCCCCTCCAATAACCGGGGATCCAGTGTTAATTGTGAATTCGAACTTTGATAGGTGGATTACTACGCCAAGTGCCTTGCGATAGGGTGGATCTGAGCCCATGTGATTGTAGGACAGGTCCTCTTTTATAGAAACAGATGGGGGGGGGAGGTGGCGATTAATTAATACCAATCAATACGTAAAATAGAAAACTCCGCCGCACAACCGCATTCTCTTCTCTTCTTATTCTGCAAACCTCTTCTAAGAACTAGAAGGGCCCCGTCAGATTTTGGCGTCCCGCGGTATTAACGCACGTGGGCTGGCAGTGCACCGAAAACGCCCAGAAACCGGACGGGTGCCGCTTTTGGCAAATGCAGCTCGCCATAACCCATGCCACCGCATCCATGCGAGGTGTGGCGCGTTTGCGACAGCTGCACTGCCTAAGGCTGCGTCCGCGCTATACACGGGTGCGACGGCAGGCGCGAACGTTCCCGCGGGTCGAACGTATTGCAGCACATTTGTTTCAAAGGGTAGCGCTATACGCATAAAATGCAGGGGGCTTGACTGTTTTTTCCAAAATCGTGCCGCAAAAAAAAGAAAAAGCAGCTGCATGGGAAGGCCGTTGACATTTAATGGCACCGCCGCTTATCCGCTAAAAGGCAGCGCCAGTGGCGGGTGGTGTTTTTTTTGTCTTGTTCTTTTTTGGGGGGGGGTGGCAAAAAAAAAAAAAAAAAACCCCAGACCACCCCCCTCACCTGCTCGCTGTCTTACCCATCTAGGTGGTGGGGAGCGGAATCAGGTGACGGCTATCGGGCAACAGCATCAGGCGGCAGACAGCGGTATTGGGCATCAGGCGACGGGCACAGGGCAGCGGCATCGGGCGGCGGGCATCAGGCAGTGGCTACTGTGTCCTTTCCGCCATAGCTGCGGCCGTGCGACTCCTCCCCTCCACCTAGGCATCCAATAGGGTCACCTGTCCTTTCAGCCAATCGGGTGACTGGTCTCACAACCCACTTCCTGATTGGCCGGGAGGAGGATCAGTGTTAAAATAGCGAATATTCATTCGCTATTGTAACACACCTGGGTGGGCTCGTTTCGCATTCTCTGCTCCCCGAGCCCACCCTATTTTGAAGCCTATTTTGCAGCTCTAAGCGGTGCTTCAAACACCCCCCCCCATTGTAATCCATGAACCCCGAGTCCTGAAAGGGGCTGGACATGTGGATAGGGGGGGGCGGCCCTTAATGGACGGGCGCGTTTCTGTGCATGTTAGGAAAACATACCATTTTGTGCACATTCCCGACATGCACATGGTGTGGGCCTTGCTCTAATGTATTAAGGGCCGGGACAAGGGTTGGGCAGGAGGGGCAGCTGCCCCAGGCGCAGTGCAGCAAGGGGGCAAGGAACGGACGCAGGATGGATCCTTGCCCCTGGGCATTGGATGTCCCAGTCCCGGTACTGAGTGTATTGGGTGCTGTTCTAAAGGAATGGCAATCGGTGTGCTAATGCAAGTATGCATGCATCGTGGTAACACGCCGAAACGCGTCGCAGCGGAAACTGGGTGACGGCCCTAACACCTTAAGGCAGCGTTCACACCTGTGCATTTTCCTAACCGCACAGCATAACGCGCGTTTTGGAAACGCTCTGCAAAAGTGGGACAAAATGTGCTATAAATGCACCCCGAAAAAATGCCCGACGCTCCATGACTAGAAAAGGTTCTGATGCCTCTTTGGGGCATTTGTTGTACATAGGGCGGCTCGTTTAAGTGAATAGGTTCCCTTAGGCGCGATGTGCGTGAAAAACGCGCAAACAAAAAGTGATTGCGCCTTCCTGCTGCGCTCAGCTGTGATTGGGGCCATAAGCAGACCTTCATCCTAAACTACTTGTTTTAATTTAATGCATTTTTTTTGGTATCTAGGTCAGTGGTCTCCAAACTGCGTCCCCAGGGGCCGAAAGCAGCCCTTTGCTTGCCTTTACCTGGCCCTTGGAGTATCCCATCCACTGACACCATCAAAAGGGCCCAATTTCTCCTAATGACACCAACGATGGGGCACAACTCCTTCCATTGACACCAATGATGGGGCACTATTCCTCCCACTGACACCAATGATGGGGCACTATTCCTCCCACTGACACCAATGATGGGGCACTATTCCTCTCACTGACACCAATGATGGGGCACTATTCCTCCCACTGACACCAATGATGGGGCACAACTCCTTCCATTGACACCAATGATGGGGCACTATTCCTCTCACTGACACCAATGATGGGGCACTATTCCTCCCACTGACACCAATGATGGGGCACTATTCCTCTCACTGACACCAATGATGGGGCACTATTCCTCCCACTGACACCAATGATGGGGCACTATTCCTCTCACTGACACCAATGATGGGACACTATTCCTCCCACTGACACCAACGATGGGGCACTATTCCTCCCACTGACACCAATGATGGGGCACAACTCCTTCCATTGACACCAATGATGGGGCACTATTCCTCTCACTGACACCAATGATGGGGCACTATTCCTCCCACTGACACCAATGATGGGGCACTATTCCTCTCACTGACACCAATGATGGGGCACTATTCCTCCCACTGACACCAATGATGGGGCACTTTTCCTCCCACTGACACCAATGATGGGGCACTATTCCTCCCACTGACACCAACGATGGAGCACTATTCCTCCCACTGACACCAATGATGGGGCACTTTTCCTCCCACTGACACCAATGATGGGGCACTATTCCTCCCACTGACACCAATGATGGAGAACTATTCCTCCCACTGACACCAATGATGGGGCACTTTTTCTCCCACTGACACCAATGATGGGGCACTATTCCTCCCACTGACACTAATGATGGGGCACTATTCCTCCCACTGACACCAATGATGGGGCACTATTCCTCCCACTGATACCAATGATGGGGTGCAGTTCCTCACACTGATACCAATGATGGGGCACTATTCCTCCCACTGACACCAATGATGGGGCAATATTCCTCCCACTGACTTCAATGATGGGACACTATTCCTCCCACTGACACAAATGATGGGGCACTATTCCTCCCACTGACACCAGTGATGGGGCACTATTCCTCCCACTGACTTCAATGATGGGGCACTATTCCTCCCACTGACACAAATGATGGGGCACTATTCCTCCCACTGACACCAATGATGGGGCACTATTCCTCTCACTGACACAAATGATGGGGCACTATTCCTCCCACTGACACCAATGATGGGGCACTATTCCTCTCACTGACACAAATGATGGGGCACTATTCCTCCCACTGACACCAGTGATGGGACACTATTCCTCCCACTGACACCAATGATGGGGCACTATTCCTCCCACTGACACAAATGATGGGGCACTATTCCTCCCACTGACACCAATGATGGGGCACTATTCCTCCCACTGACACCAATGATGGGGCACTATTCCTCCCACTGACACCAATGATGGGGCACTGTTCCTTCCATTGACAACAAAGATAGGACATTTTCTACTCCTATTAGCCACAGTTCAGTCCCCCCAAATTTAGTAAATTGTCCCTTTGTTTAGAAAAGTTTGGAGACCCCTGGTCTAGGTGAGAATGACGTCTTTGTCCAAACTTTGCACATGTTCACAAAACACGCTAAAAACGTGCGCCGAAGCCACTGATAATCGCACCCTGAAATGTGGCAAGCAAGACGTTCATAAAAATGCACGCCAAAATGCGAGGTTAAAGCTCTAAAAATGTGCATGAGCTTGTTTGCCGTGCCGAGGCGAGGCCCATGAAATGAATGGGGTGTCCTGTGCACGCCAGCGTGATGACGTGCCTGCGCGCCACGCCACATAGTGTGAATGGGAGTTAAAGGGCCAAAACACTTTGTTGTGCATTGCATTACGTACATTGCGCGTTGCGGCACACCACAATGCACAGTGATGCTTTGCTGTGCGTTGCGACATGCTGCCTTGCCAAAAATTATATATGCCGGTTTCTGTTTTTTGGACATTTCGGTGCTGCCAGTCCTTTCATATAAACGGGCAACCTAAACGCAAAAAAATCAAGTGTTAACGCACGTGGGTTTACTGCAACGCCCCGGGATGCCAAGGTCTGAACGGGCCCCTGATTCTGCCACCCAATGACATCAAAGATCGCACAGCCCTGACAGTACTGCGTAGGGTATTGTTCATACTTCGCTCCACCCCCTCGTCACGGCGACAGGAAACCAGCACCAGCCTCTTACCTCATCCAGACAGACGTCCAGACCTCACCATCATGCTTGCACAATTATTCCAAATCTTTCTACTGCTATCCGACCCCGGAGACCAATCTGGCTCTGCAAGGTGATCAAATAAAAAGTGGAAATCAACATGGCGGTGTCGTGTCTTTCCTTTTTCATTTTATTACATGGGCTGTAGTTCAGCAATCGCCTCTGGACTGTCCCGGATTCGGAAGGACTGTCCCGGATTTGGAGGGACTGTCCCGGGTTCGGAAGGACTGTCCCGGATTTGGAGGGACTGTCCCGGGTTCGGAAGGACTGTCCCGGATTTGGAGGGACTGTCCCAGATTTGGGGGGACTGTCCCGGGTTCGGAAGGACTGTTCCGGATTTGGAGGGACTGTCCCGGATTTGGGGGGACTGTCCCGGGTTCGGAAGGACTGTCCCGGATTTGGAGGGACTGTCCCCATACTGGAACCAAATCTCTGTTGGTTGGCTATTTTCTCTCCAGGCTGAATGTTATTCGTAAGAAATGAAGTAAATGGGGCATATACTGCAGTATGGCGACTAGATTGAGCCGGTGATCATAGAAAAAAAATATATATATATATATATATATATATATAATTTTTTCTTTTTTTTTTACATCAAAACATAACTGGAACTTGAAGCGACCCCAAACCAAAAATGTCACATATTGCAGCTTACCAATCGTTAGATGTGGGGGCTGCATTTGTTTTCTTTTTAGGCTCCCCCCCCCCTCCTGTTTTCACCTAGTGATCTGGCCAGTAACACACCTCCTGTATTAGAAGCACAGAGGACAGCTCTTTGGACAGCCGCATTGTCAGTCTGGGGGGGGGGGGGGGAGCGTTAGATGGACTAGCAGATTTAGATACACTAACAAATAGAAGCAGAACTCCAGCTCACACTTCATAATCGGTTACAGTTTTTTGTTTTGTTTTTTCCTTTTGGGAAAAAGGTTTAACATCAATAAAAGCTGAGCATTGTAAGCACCCTCTGGCAGAGGTGAATGGTTTGTCTCAACCCTCTAACTGCTACATCTGCAGGATGGCCTCTGACTTACTGGCTGGATCATCAGGTGAAAAGTAAACAAAAGAGAGTCTAAAAAAAGAAAACTAATGCGGCTACCAAATACAAGAATAGGTAGGCTGCAATATAATAAATGTTTGCTATTGGGTTTAATACCAAGTGAGGCCAAACCTCCTATAACCAAATCCAGCCTGCCAGACCTTGTTGTTTTGTTATATTACAGCCTTATTCCAAAATGGATTAAATTCATTATTTTCCTCCAAAATTCTACAAAAAATCCCCCATAATGACAACGTGAAAGAAGTTTGTTTGAATTCTTTGCAAGTTTATTAAAAATAAAAAAAACAAAAAATCCCATGTACATAAGTATCACAGGCTCCTCCCATGTACATAAGTATCACAGGCTCCTCCCATGTACATAAGTATCACAGGCTCCTCCCATGTACATAAGTATCACAGGCTCCTCCCATGTACGTAAGTATCACAGGCTCCTCCCCATGTGCATAAGTATCACAGGCTCCTCCCATGTACATAAGTATCACAGGCTCCTCCCATGTACATAAGTATCACAGGCTCCTCCCATGTACATAAGTATCACAGACTCCTCCCATGTACATAAGTATCACAGGCTCCTCCCATGTACATAAGTATCACAGACTCCTCCCATGTACATAAATATCACAGGCTCCTCCCATGTACATAAGTATCACAGACTCCTCCCATGTACATAAATATCACAGACTCCTCCCATGTACATAAGTATCACAAGCTCCTCCCATGTACATAAGTATCACAGGCTCCTCCCATGTATATAAGTATCACAGGCTCCTCCCATGTACATAAGTATCACAGGCTCCTCCCATGTACATAAGTATCACAGGCTCCTCCCATGTACATAAGTATCACAGGCTCCTCCCATGTACATAAGTTTTACAGGCTCCTCCCATGTACATAAGTATCACAGGCTCCTCCCATGTACATAAGTATCACAGGCTCCTCCCATGTACATAAGTATCACAGGCTCCTCCCATGTACATAAGTATCACAGGCTCCTCCCATGTACATAAGTATCACAGACTCCTCCCATGTACATAAGTATCACAGGCTCCTCCCATGTACATAAGTATCACAGGCTCCTCCCATGTACATAAGTATCACAGGCTCCTCCCATGTACATAAGTATCACAGGCTCCTCCCATGTACATAAGTATCACAGCCTTTGCTCAATACTTTGGTGAAGCTCCTTTGGCACCAATTACAGCCTCAAGTATTTTTGAGTATGATGCTACAAGCTTGACACACCTATTTTTGGGCAGTTTCTCCCATTCTTCTTTGCAGGACCTCTGAAGCTCCATCAGGTTGGATGGGGAGTGTCGGTGCACAGCCATGTTCAGATCTCTCCAGAGATGTTCAATCGGGTTCAAGTCTGGGCTCTGGCTGGGCCACTCAAGGACATTCACAGAGTTGTCCCGTAGCCACTCCTTTGTTATCTTGGCTGTGTGCTTAGGGTTGTTGTCCTGTTGGGAGATGAACCTTCACCCCAGCCTGAGGTCCAGAGCGCTCTGGAGCAGGTTTTCATGAAGGATGTCTCTATACATTGCTGCATTCATCTTTCCCTCAATCCTGACTAGTCTCCCAGTTCCTGCCGCTGAAAAACATCCCCACAGCATGATGCTGCCACCACCATGCTTCACTGTAGGGATGGTGTTGGCAAGGTGATGGGTGGTGCCTGGTTTCCTCCAGACATGACTCTTGCCATTCAGGCCAAAGAGTTCAATCTTTGTTTCATCAGACCAAAGAATTTTGTTTCACATGGTCTGAGAGTCCTTCAGGTGCCTTTTGGCAAACTCCAGGTGGGCTGTCATGTGCCTTTTACTGAGGAGTGGCTTCCGTCTGGCCACTCTACCATACAGGCCTGATTGGTGGAGTGCTACAGAGATGGTTGTTCTTCTGGAAGGTTCTCTCCACAGAGAAATGATGGAGTGACCATCAGGTTCTTGGTCACCTTCCTGACTAACGTCCTTCTCCCCTGATCGCTCAATGCAGCTCGCTCTAGGAAGAGTCCTGGTGGTTCCAAACGTCTTTCATGATGGAGGCCACTGTGCTCATTGGGACCTTCAATGCTGCAGAAATGTTTCTGTACCCTTCCCCCAGATCTGTGTCTCCATACAATCCTGTCTCCGAGGTCTACAGCCAATTGCTTGGACTTCATGGCTTGGTTTGTGCTCTGACATGCACTGATAACTGTAGGACCTTCTATAGACAGGTGTGTGGCTTTCCAAATCATGTCCAATCAACTGAATTTACCACAGGTGGACTCCAATCAAGTTGTAGAAACATCTCAAGGACAATCAGTGGAAACAGGAGGCACCTGAGCTCAATTCTGAGTGTCATGGCAAAGGCTGTGATACTTATGTATATGGGAGGAGCCTGTGATACTTATGTACATGGGAGGAGCCTGTGATACTTATGTACATGGGAGGAGCCTGTGATACTTATGTACATGGGAGGAGCCTGTGATACTTATGTACATGGGGGGAGTCTATGATACTTATGTACATGGGAGGAGCCTGTGATACTTATGTACATGGGAGGAGCCTGTGATACTTATGTACATGGGAGGAGTCTGTGATACTTATGTACATGGGAGGAGTCTGTGATACTTATGTACATGGGAGATTTCTGTTTTTTATTTTTAATAAAGATTTCAAACGAACTCCTTTCACGTTGTCATTATGGGGTATTGTTGAAGAAAATAATGAATTTAATCCATTTTGGAAAAAGGCTGTAACATAACAAAGTGTGGAAAGAGTGAAGCGCTGTGAATACTTTCCGGATGCACTGTAAACACATAAAAATCCAAGAAAAGTTCCTCACAAAGAAGCACAACACCCCGGCAGACGTGATGACGTCACCACTGTAGCTTCAACCGACGCGTTTCGTCCCATAGGATGTCCTCAAGGGGAACTCCATTACTCCTTTGATGACGTCCTGTTGGATGAACCACGTCAGTGGAGTAACAGCGGCGACATTATGCCCGCCGGGGTGTGAATCGTGCTTCTGTTTTACATGCGATTTCTTACCTGCCTTTTGTAAGTAGTTTGGATCATAATAATGTTGGAATTTTCATAATACTACAATCTGAGTCCCTTCTTTGCCTTTAGCCCCTTCCTGAGTTATACTTGTGGACTGCCCTGTCTATTTGGAAACCTCTCTCCTGAGCCTTGGATTAAGCCATCCATCCATCCCAGGGGCGATATTTCCAAAAAGTGCAGCCAGACCTTCATCCTTTGAGGTCTTACCTGCTGGTGAGTGGGGTGCACAACCGGGTGTGGAGCGTAACGCGTTTGTGCTTGTCTAGAAGTAAAAACTTTCTGCTCTCCTCATCCTCCTCAATCTCCCTGGCGATGCCAGATCTGTGTGCAGCTGAGCGCATGTGCGGTCGTCCTGGTCAGTGGTGGAGGTACCCGATGACTCCGGCTGCTGTGTGTTCTTCTAATCTACATCCAGCCGCTGCATCCTGAGGGTGGGCTTTTGAGGACTTGTGGCACCCAATAGTGGCCATGAAAAGAGGAATCCTTGTAAATGCCAACTTACATCAGGTATGAGAGAGTACAGATGTGAGGTTTGTGTTCGGGGGGGGTGAGGGATGTGGAGGAAGACGTGTGCAGAGGTGGGGGGGATGGGAGAAGGGTGGTGCGTGCAAAGGTCAGAACCCAGGAGGAAGTGTGGAAATGAGATGTTACACAGTGCATACAGCACACCCCTGAACTCTGCACTCTACGTAGCGCACCCCTGAACCCTGCACTCTGTACATAGCGCACCCCCGAATTCTGTACGTAGCACACCCCTGAACCCTGCACTCTGTACGTAGCACACCCCTGAACCCTTCACTCTGTATGTAGCACACCCCTGAACCCTGCACTCTGTATGTAGCACACCCCTGAACCCTGCACTCTGTACATAGCACCCCCCTGAACCCTGCACTCTGTACGTAGCACACCCCTGAACCCTTCACTCTGTATGTAGCACACCCCTGAACCCTGCACTCTGTATGTAGCACATTCTTGAACCCTGCACTGTGTACGTAGCACACCCCTAAACCCTGCACTCTGTATGTAGCACACGCCTGAACCCTGCACTCTGTCCATGGCACACTCCTTAACCCTGCACTATGTATGTAGCACACCCCTGAACCCTGCACTCCATACGTAGCACACCGCTGAACCCTGCACTCTGTACGTAGCGCCCCCCTGAACCCTGCATTCTGTATGTAGCACACCCCTGAACCCTGCACTCTGTACGTAGCACACCCCTGAACCCTGCACTCTGTACATAGCACACCCCTGAACCCTACACTCTGTACGTAGCACACCCCTGAACCCTGCACTCTGTATGTAGCACAACCCTGCACTCTGTACATAGCACACCCCTGAACCCTGCACTCTGTACATAGCACACCCCTGAATCCTGCACTCTGTACGTAGCACACCCCTGAACCCTGCACTCTGTACACAGCACACCCCTGAGCCCTGCACTCTGTACGTAGCACACCCCTGAACCCTTCACTCTGTACGTAGCACACCCCTGAACACTGCACTCTGTACACAGCACACCCCTGAGCCCTGCACTCTGTACGTAGCACACCCCTGAACCCTTCACTCTGTACGTAGCACACCCCTGAGCCCTGCACTCTGTACGTAGCACACCCCTGAACTCTGCACTCTGTACGTAGCACACCCCTGAACACTGCACTCTGTACGTAGCACACTCCTGAACCCTGCACTCTGTACGTAGCACACCCCAGATACAAACGGCCCTTTGAGGGCAGCTATACTGCTTATGTGACCAGCGATGGAATTGAGTTTGACACCCCTGGTCTATGACAAAATGTTCCCCACTTCCGTGTCAGCAGAAGGCATACAATGCGTCTCTTTTCTGTTAGACCAAAATGTTGTGTTAAAGAGAAGCAGATAATATGGAGAACGATTATTACATCCCCTCTAAGTTTTCTTATTTCCAGATTATACAGTCCTGGTTGTTGTACTCTTACAGTAAAGAACCCCCCCCCAATCTCCATATTGTTCCTATATACTGATATTTATATATTGATCCTATATACTGACATCTTTATCTATACATTGGTTCTATGTCTTCATACATAATTGTTCTAAATTGTCTTCTTTCCAGATTATACAGTCCTGGTTGTTGAACTCTTACTGTAATGCCCTGTACACAGGGTCGGACTTTCCGACGGAATATGTGCGATTGGAGCTTGTTGATGGAAACTCCGACCGTGTGTGGAATCCATCGGACTTTTTCCATCGGAATTTCCGACACACAAAGTTTGAGAGTTTGCTATAAAATTTTCCGACAACAAAATCCGATCCTTTAAATTCCGATTGTGTGTAGACAAATCCGACACACAAAGTGCCACGCATGCCCAGAATAAATTAAGAGATGAAAGCTATTGGCTACTGCCCTGTTTATAGTCCCGACGTGCGTGTTTTACGTCACCGCGTTCAGAATGATCGGATTTTCCGACAACTTTGTGTGACCGTGTGTATGCAAGACAAGTTTGAGCCAACATCGGTCGGAAAAAATCCATGGATTTTGTTGTCGGAATGTCCGATCAATGTCTGATCGTGTGTACAGGGCATAAGAGGACCTCCCACTAATCTATATATTGGTCCTATATAATAATATTCACTATATATTGGTTCTATATATTGATACATAATTGTTGTAAGTTTTTTCTTATTTCCAGATTAGACAGTGTTGCACGCTTACTGTAAAGAGGACCTCCCACTAATCTACATATAAGTCCTATATATTGATGTAATGTATATATTGATGCTATACTGATATTCACTGTCTAACTATGTATTGGCCCCAGTGGCGGCTGCCCCCCCCATCCATACGTCCGACCCCCTAATCTACATTCGGGGCGCCGGACCCCGAGCCCACCCACTTGTGTGACAATAGCAAATTAATATTCGCTGAGGTCTTCCTGATTCCCCCTCAGCCAATCAGGAAGCAGTTCCTGAGTCCCGATTGGCGGCCGATCGGGTCTCAGTCAGGACCCATTTCCAGTTAGGCCCGGGAGGAGAAGCAATGGCCTCGGAGCGAGGAGCTGCAGCCTGGATCCATGTCTGCCTGATCTCCCTCCTTTTCTAAAGAATTTCCGTCCATCTCCCGCGGTGGGGGGGGGGTCGCTGCATTCCAGTCCGTCTCTCGTTGGTGTTGGTTTGCCTCCACCCTCCCCCAAAAATATTGAGCACCAGCTGTCACTGATTGGCTCTATGTATTGATATCATCCATATATTGACATCCTTACTTATATATTGGTTCTATGTATTGATACATAATTGTTCTAAGTTGTCCTATATCCAGATTATACCATCCCGGTGGTTGTACTCTCACTGTAGAGAAGCTAGGGTTGCCACCTCATCCCTTTAAACCCGAACACATATTAATTACACAGGTTCTGTGGCTGATTAAGGTGGTAATTAAACTCACTTGGCGTCTTATCTGCATTAAACTAGCCTCAGAACCTGTGTAATTCAGATGTGTTCGGGTTTAAAGGGATGAGGTGGCAACTCTAAGAGAAGCCCTTCCATCTCTTGCTTGAATTGAGCGGTTTTACAGTTTCTTTCCTCGCCTATATTGGGATCTCTCTTATCTCAGCACACAAGGACAGAGAGGGGGAGCTGGGACTCTTTAATCTCCAGCTCAGGGTCAGCGAGGAACATCCTGGGATCTGGTGAAGGCCACATTGTAACATTTCTCTGTGATCCTCGTATCCTCCAGACTGCAGAAATCACACGGCTCCGTCTATGAAGAACGGATTCTGATTGTTTGCCTCTATAATGATGGCGGTGAAGCAGTTTGAAGATTAAAGTGGTTGGTTCCCTTTAAGAAGACATTTACCTGACCTATTCAGGGCAAAGTGGCAAAAGAGCCCCTCCCCCCATACACCTTATATTGCCACTTATCATTTGATGTGGTGGTTGCATGAGTTATTCCCTTACTTTCACCCAGTGATCCTGACAGTAACACACTTCCTGTAATAGAGTGACAACGTTTAGACTCTTTATTGCATCTATAGAGGGCGCCATAGCTGTCAACCTAGGCTGGACCTCAAAGATTCCTTCCTCTCTTAATCTACATTACATGGGTTACAAGGCTGAGCATTACAAGCATGGCTCCCAAAGACAGAGGCATGGTGGGACTTGTAGTTCTGCAGCAGCTGGAGGGCCACAGATTGAGCACCCATCATTGGTCACACTGGGATCCCCAATTGTTCTTTTAGATATCCATCTGCCAGTGGGAGTCCAGTGTTCCAGGAAGCTGACTAAGGTGACACCCTGTAAGGGAATACCTACTCTTTCCCTCCCTAACCAGTAGGGGCACTACCCCTATTTTACTCCCATGGTTGCTCCCTCTATCTATGGAATCCTCAGTCAAGATGACTGCCCAAATCTTGTTGGATTCCAGCATCTACAAGTATTACTGTCCTCCCCAAGATGGCTGCCTGAAGCTCATAGCAGGAGACCTTTAGCTTCCAATGGCCTGCCAGTTAGAAGAAATAGCACAGTGCCATCTTCAGTTTGGAGGATATACTGCAACCTCCAACTATCTACATGCTAGCATAGCTGACCAATAGTCACAACCTGCATTGCTCCCAACTTTTTGAGATGAGATAAAGGGCCACCTTTTAGCTCCATACCTAAATTACTTCTGTATTCAGGCAATGGACATACTTTCAGTTATGCAGATATTAATGAATGAAGAATGTGAATGGCGAGAGAGAGAGAGAGAGAGAGAGAGATGCATAGGTTGTTCTCTATACAGCCCCTTTACACAGCTGAGTGGCGTAATGTGCAGCCTTGGATGTGATGAGTGTCTCATGTTCAGCAGATAACAGAATCTCCTTGGGACTGAGTGACGCTGAAGGACAGAAGAAGAAAGGCGGCAGTTAAAGTGACGCATCTCTAGGTTATCATAACAGAATAAAACATGGCGCTTGCTAAAATGGAACTCACACAACCCAATCCTAGGAGAACTCTGAATATACAATCAGATAAAAGTGTATTACTGGATGGATGTGCAGAGCCGCCCTCGCAGTGAGAAGAACGCACAGAACACGGAGACCTTCACGTTGAGTGCTGAGAGCCGGAGTCTGTGCGGCATGGAGGGGGTCAGCACTGCAAAGAGTAAATGGCAAATAGTGACCCAAAATGTAATCCCATCCACACCGCCCCATCCACACCGCCCCGTCCACACCGCCCGCCTCCACACCGACCGCGTCCACACCGACCGCGTCCACACCTCCTCATCCACACCGCCCCGTCCACACCTCTCTGTCCGCGCCGACCCTGTCCTCCCCTCCCCGTCCTCACCTCCCGTCCGCACTGCCCCAATCCGCATCGCCCCTTCCACATTGCCACGTCCACACCTCTCCGTCCACACCGACCCCATACTCACCTCCCCGTCCTCACCTCCCCGTTCTCACCTCCCCATCCTCACCTCCCTGTCCCCACCGCCCCAATCCACACCTCCCTGTCCACACCGCCCCGTCCACACCTCTCCATCTGCACCGACCCCGTCCTCACCTCCCCGTCCGCACCGCCCCAATCCGCACCGCCCCATCCACACCTCCCAATCCACACCGCCCCATCCACACCTCCCTTCCACACCGTCCCTTCCACACCGTCCCTTCCACACCGCCCCGTCCACACCTCCCTGTCCACACCTCCCAATCACACCTCCCTTCCACAGCTCCCCATCCACACCTCCCCGTCCACACCGCCCCGTCCACCCCGCCCCGTCCAGACCGCCCCGTCCACACCTCCCCGTCCACACCTCCCCGTCCACACCGCCTCGTCCACACCGCCCCGTCAACACCGCTCAGTCCACACCGCTCAGTCCACACCGCTCCGTCCACACCGCCTCGTCCACACTGCCTTGTTCCACACCGCCCCGTCCACACCTCCCCGTCCACACCTCCCTGTCCACACCTCCCAATCACACCTCCCTTCCACAGCTCCCCATCCACACCTCCCCGTCCACACCGCCCCGCCCCATCCACACCTCCCTTCCACACCCTCCCTTGCACACCGTCCCTTCCACACTGCCCGTTCACAACTCCCATCCACAGCTCCCCGTCCACACCTCCCCTTCCACACCGCCCCGTCCACACCGCCCCGTCCCGCCCGCCCCATCCACACCACCTCGTCCACACCTCCCCGTCCACACCGCCTCGTCCACACCGCCCCGTCCACACCTCCCTGTCCACACTGCCTCGTCCACACCGCCCCGTCCACACCTCCCCTTCCACACCGCCCCGTCCACACTGCCCCGTCCACCCCGCCCCGTCCCCCCGCCCCGTTCACACCACCTCGTCCACACCTCCCCGTCCACACCGCCTCGTCCACACCTCCCCGTCCCCACCGCCTCGTCCACACCTCCCCGTCCACACCGCCTCGTCCACACCTCCCCGTCCCCACCGCCTCGTCCACACCGCCTCGTTCACACGGCCCCGTCCACACCTCCCCGTCCACACTGCCTCGTCCACACTGCCTCGTCCACACCGCCCCGTCCACACCGCCTCGTCCACACCGCCCCGTCAACACCGCTCCGTCCACACCGCTCCGTCCACACCGCTCCGTCCACACCGCCCCGTTCCACACCGCCCCATCCACACCTCCCCGTCCACACCGCCCCGTCCACACCGCCTCGTCCACACCTCTCTGTCTGCACAGACCCCGTCCTCACCTCCCCGTCCGCACCGCCCCTTCCACACCTCCTCGTCCACACCTCCCAATCCACACCGCCCCATCCACACCTCCCTTCCACACCGTCCCTTCCACACTGCCCCGTTCACACCTCCCATCCACAGCTCCCCGTCCACACCTCCCCTTCCACACCGCCCCGTCCACACTGCCCCGTCCACACCTCCCCGTCCACACTGCCCCGTCCACACCTCCTCGTCCACACCTCCTCGTCCACACCGCCTCGTCCACACCGCCCCATCCACACCGCCCCATCCCCGTCCACACCTCCCCGTCCACACTGCCCCATCCACACCGCCCCGTCCACACACCATCCTGTCCACACCGCCCCGTCCACACCTGCCCATCCACACCGCTCCGTCCACACCGCCCCGTCCACACCTCCTTGTCCACACCTCCCCATCCACACACCGCCCCATCCACACTGCCCCATCCACACCTCCCCATCCACACACCGCCCCATCCACACTGCCCCATCCACACCTCCCCATCCACACCTCCCTTCCACATCTTCCCTTCCACACCGCCCCATTCACACCTCCCATCCACAGCTCCCCGTCCACACCTCCCCTTCCACACCGCCCCGTCCACACCGCCCCGTCCACACCGCCCCGTCCACACCGCCCCGTCCCCCCAGCCCCGTCCACACCACCTCGTCCACACCTCCCCGTTCACACCGCCTCGTCCACACCGCCTCGTCCACACCGCCCCGTCCACACCTCCCCGTCCACACTGCCTCGTCCACACTGCATCGTCCACACCTCCTCGTCCACACCTCCCCGTCCACACTGCCTCGTCCACACCGCCCTGTCCACACCGCCCCGTCCACACACCCCCGTCCCGTCCCAGACTGCCCCGTCCACACCTCCCCATCCACACCGCCCCGTCCACACCTCCCCGTCCACACCGCCCCGTCAATACCGCTCAGTCCACAACGCTCCGTCAACACCGCCTCGTCCACACCACCCCGTTCCACACCGCCCCGTCCACACCTCCCCGTCCACACCGCCCCGTCCACACCTCTCTGTCCGCACAGACCCCGTCCTCACCTCCCTGTCCGCACCGCCCCTTCCACACCTCCTCGTCCACACCTCCCAATCCACACCGCCCCATCCACACCTCCCTTCCACACCGTCACTTCCACACCGCCATGTTCACACCTCCCATCCACAGTTCCCCGTCCACACCTCCCCTTCCACACCGCCCCGTCCACACTGCCCCATCCCCGTCTACACCTCCTTCTCCACACCTCCCCATCCACACCTCCCCATCCACACCGCCTCGTCCACACCGCCTCGTCCACACCGCCCCGTCCACACCTCCCCATCCACACCGCCCTGTCCACACCTCCCCATCCACACCGCCTCGTCCACACCTCCCCATCCACACCTCCCCATCCACACCTCCCCATCCACACCGCCCCGTCCTCACCTCCCTGTCCGCACCGCCCCTTCCACACCTCCTCGTCCACACCTCCCAATCCACACCGCCCCGTCCACACCTCCCTTCCACACCGCCCCGTTCACACCTCCCATGCACAATTTCCCGTCCACACCTCCCCTTCCACACCGCCCCGTCCACATTCCCCCTGTCCACACCGCCCCGTCCACACCTCCCCATCCACACACTGCCCCATCCCCGTCTACACCTCCTTCTCCACACCTCCCCATCCACACCTCCCCATCCACACCTCCTCGTCCACACCGCCTCATCCACACCGCCCCGTCCACACCTCCCCATCCACACCGCCCCGTCCACACCTCCCCATCCACACCGCCTCGTCCACACCGCCTCGTCCACACCACCCCGTCCACACCTCCCCATCCACACCGCCCCGTCCACACCTCCCCGTCCACACCTCCCATCCACACCTCCCCGTCCACACCTCCCATCCACACCTCCCCGTCCACACCTCCCTGTCCACACCTCCCCGTCCACACCTCCCTGTCCACACCTCCCAATCACACCTCCCTTCCACAGCTCCCCATCCACACCTCCCCATCCACACCTCCCTTCCACATCCTCCCTTCCACACCGTCCCTTCCACACCGCCCCATTCACACCTCCCATCCACAGCTCCCCGTCCACACCTCCCCTTCCACACCGCCCCGTCCACACTGCCCCGTCCACACTGCCCCGTCCACACCGCCCCGTCCACACCGCCCCGTCCCCCCGCCCCATCCACACCACCTCGTCCACACCTCCCCGTCCACACCGCCTCGTCCACACCATCCCGTCCACACTGCCTCGTCCACACCGCCTCGTCCACACCGCCCCGTCCACACCTCCCCGTCCACACCACCTCGTCCACACTGCATCGTCCACACCGCCCCGTCCACACCTCCCCGTCCACACTGCCTCGTCCACACCGCCCCGTCCACACCGCCCCGTCCACACACCCCCGTCCCGTCCCAGACTGCCCCGTCCACACCTCCCCATCCACACCGCCCCGTCCACACCTCCCCGTCCACACCGCCCCGTCAACACCCCTCAGTCCACACCGCTCCGTCCACACCGCCTCGTCCACACCGCCCCGTTCCACACCGCCCCGTCCACACCTCCCCGTCCACACCGCCCCGTCCACACCACCTCGTCCACACCTCTCTGTCCGCACAGACCCCGTCCTCACCTCCCTGTCCGCACCGCCCCTTCCACACCTCCTCGTCCACACCTCCCAATCCACACCGCCCCATCCACACCTCCCTTCCACACCGTCCCTTCCACACCGCCCCGTTCACACCTCCCATCCACAGCTCCCCGTCCACACCTCCCCTTCCACACCGCCCCGTCCACACTGCCCCGTCCACACTGCCCCGTCCACACCTCCCCATCCACACCGCCCCGTCCACACCTCCCCGTCCACACCGCCCCGTCAACACCCCTCAGTCCACACCGCTCCGTCCACACCGCCTCGTCCACACCGCCCCGTTCCACACCGCCCCGTCCACACCTCCCCGTCCACACCGCCCCGTCCACACCACCTCGTCCACACCTCTCTGTCCGCACAGACCCCGTCCTCACCTCCCTGTCCGCACCGCCCCTTCCACACCTCCTCGTCCACACCTCCCAATCCACACCGCCCCATCCACACCTCCCTTCCACACCGTCCCTTCCACACCGCCCCGTTCACACCTCCCATCCACAGCTCCCCGTCCACACCTCCCCTTCCACACCGCCCCGTCCACACTGCCCCGTCCACACCGCCCCGTCCACCCCGCCCCGTCCACACCACCTCGTCCACACCATTCTGTCCACACATCCCCGTCCACACCGCCCCGTCCACACCTCCCCGTCCACACTGCCTCTTCCACACCGCCCCGTCCACACCTCCCCGTCCACACTGCCTCGTCCACACTGCCTCGTCCACACTGCCCCATCCACACCTCCCCGTCCACACCGCCTCGTCCAAACCGCCCTGTCCACACCGCTCCGTCCACACCGCCCCGTCCACACCTCCCCGTCCACACCTCCCCGTCCCCCCCGCCCTGTCCCCCCCGCTCCGTCCAAACCACCTCGTCCACACCTCCCTGTCCACACCGCCTCGTCCACACCATCCCATCCACACATCCCGTCAACACTGCTCAGTCCACACCGCACCGTCCACACCGCCCCGTCCACAACTCCCCGTCCACACCGCCCCGTCCACACCACCTCCCTGTCCACACCGCCTCGTCCACACCATCCCATCCACACCTCCCTGTCCACACCGCCTCATCCACACCGCCTCGTCCACACCGCCCCGTCCACACCTCCCCATCCACACTGCCTCGTCCACACTGCATCGTCCACACCGCCCCGTCCACACCTCCCCGTCCACACTGCCTCGTCCACACCGCCCCGTCCACACACCCCCGTCCCGTCCCAGACTGCCCCGTCCACACATCCCCATCCACACCGCCCCGTCCACACCGCCCCGTCAACACCGCTCAGTCCACACCGCTCCGTCCACACCGCCTCGTCCACACCGCCCCGTTCCACACTGCCCCGTCCACACCTCCCCGTCCACACCGCCCCGTCCACACCGCCTCGTCCACACCTCTCTGTCTGCACAGACCCCGTCCTCACCTCCCTGTCCGCACCGCCCCTTCCACACCTCCTCGTCCACACCTCCCAATCCACACCGCCCCTTCCACACCCTCCCTTCCACACCGTCCCTTCCACACTGCCCCGTTCACACCTCCCATCCACAGCTCCCCGTCCACACCTCCCCTTCCACACCGCCCCGTCCACACTGCCCCCGTCCACACCGCCCCGTCCACCCCGCCCCGTCCACACCACCTCGTCCACACCATCCCGTCCACACATCCCCGTCCACACCGCCTCATCCACACCGCCCGTCCACACCTCCCCGTCACACTGCCTCTTCCACACCGCCCCGTCCACACCTCCCCGTCCACACTGCCTCGTCCACACTGCCTCGTCCACACTGCCTCGTCCACACCGCCCCGTCCACACCTCCCTGTCCACACCGCCGCGTCCAAACCGCCCTGTCCACACCGCCCCGTCCACACTGCCTCTTCCCCGTCCACACCTCCCCGTCCACACTGCCCTATCCACACTGCCCCGTCCACACACCGTCCTGTCCACACCGCCCCCGTCCACACACCGTCCTGTCCACACCGCCCCGTCCACACCTGCCCATCCACACCGCCCCGTCCACACCTCCCCATCCACACCTCCCCGTCCACACCGCCCCGTCCACACCGCCCCGTCCACACCTCCTTGTCCACACCACCGCATCCACACCGCCTTGTCCACACCACCCCGTCCACACCTCCCCATCCACACACCGCCCCATCCACACTGCCCCATCACCGTCTACACCTCCTTCTCCACACCTCCCTATCCACACCTCCCCATCCACACCTCCACACCGCCTCGTCCACACTGCCTCGTCCACACCGCCCCGTCCACACCTCCCCATCCACACCGCCTCATCCACACCGCCTCGTCTATGTCTCCCCGTCCACACCTCCAATCCACACCTCCCTGTCCACACCTCCCAATCACACCTCCCTTCCACAGCTCCCCATCCACACCTCCCCGTCCACACCGCCTCGTCCACCCCGCCCCAGTCCACACCTCCCTTCCACACCGTCCCTTCCACACCGCCCCGTTCACACCTCCCATCCACAGCTCCCCATCCACACCTCCCTTTCCACACCGCCCCGTCCACACTGCCCCGTCCACACCGCCCCGTCCACACCACCTCGTCCACACCTCCCCGTCCACACCGCCTCGTCCACACCTCCCCGTCCACACCTCCCCGTCCACACCGCCTCGTCCACACCGCCTCGTCCACACCGCCCCGTCCACACCTCCCCGTCCACACTGCCTCGTCCACACTGCCTTGTCCACACTGCCCCGTCCACACCTCCCTGTCCACACTGCCTCGTCCACACCGCCCCGTCCACACACCCCCGTCCACACCCCCCCGTCCAGACCGCCCCATCCACACCTCCCCATCCACACCGCCCCGTCCACACCGCCCCGTCCACACCTCCCCGTCCACACCTCCCCGTCCACACCGCCCTGTCAACACCGCTCAGTCCACACCGCTCTGTCCACACCGCCCCGTTCCACACCGCCTCGTCCACACCTCCCCGTCCACACCGCCCCGTCCACACCGCCTCGTCCACACCTCTCTGTCTGCACAGACCCCGTCCTCACCTCCCCGTCAGCACTGCCCCTTCCACACCTCCTCGTCCACACCTCCCAATCCACACCGCCCCATCCACACCTCCTTCCACATTGTCCCTTCCACACCGCCCCGTTCACACCTCCCATCCACAGCTCCCCGTCCACACCTCCCCTTCCACACCGCCCCGTCCACACTGCCCCGTCCACACCGCCCCGTCCACCCCGCCCCGTCCACCCCGCCCCGTCCACACCACCTCGTCCACACCACCTCGTCCACACCATCCCGTCCACACATCCCCGTCCACACCATCCCGTCCACACATCCCCGTCCACACCGCCTTGTCCACACCGCCTCGTCCACACCGCCCCGTCCACACCGCCTCGTCCACACCGCCCCGTCCACACCGCCTCGTCCACACTGCCTCGTCCACACCGCCCTGTCCACACCTCCCCGTCCACACTGCCTCTTCCACACCGCCCCGTCCACACCTCCCCGTCCACACTGCCTCGTCCACACTGCCTCGTCCACACCGCCCCGTCCACACCTTCCCGTACACACTGCCTCGCCCACACCCCCGTCCACACCTCCCCGTCCACACCGCCTCATCCAAACCGCCCTGTCCACACCGCCCCGTCCACACTGCCCCATCCACACCTCCCCGTCCATACTGCCTCATCCACACCGCCCTGTCCACACCTCCTCGTCCACACCGCCTCGTCCACACCGCCCCATCCACACCGCCCCATTCCTGTCCACACCTCCTCGTCCACACTGTCCCATCCACACCGCCCCGTCCACACACCGTCCTGTCCACACCGCCCCGTCCACACCTGCCCATCCACACCGCCCCGTCCACACCTCCCCATCCACACACCGCCCCATCCACACTGCCCCATCCCCGTCTACACCTCCTTCTCCACACCTCCCCATCCACACCTCCCCATCCACACCGCCTCATCCACACCGCCTCGTCCACACCGCCTCGTCCACACCGCCCCGTCCACACCTCCCCATCCACACTGCCTCATCCACACCGCCTCGTCTACGCCTCCCCGTCCACACCGCCTCGTCCACACCGCCTCGTCCACACCGCCCCGTCCACACACCGTCCCGTCCACACCACCCCATCCACACCTGCCCATCCACACTGCCCCGTCCACACCTCCCCATCCACACTGCTCCGTCCACACCTTCTTGTCCTCACCACCCCATCCACACCGCCTTGTCCACACCGCCCTGTCCACACCACCCCATCCACACTGCTCCATCCACACCTCCCCGTCCACACCGCCCCGTCCACACTGCCCCGTCCACACCTCCTTGTCCACACCGCCCCATCCACACCGCCTTGTCCACACCGCCTTGTCCACACCGCCCCATCCACACACCGCCCCATCCACACTGCCCCATCCCCGTCTACACCTCCTCCTCCACACCTCCCCATCCACACCTCCCCATCCACACCTCCCCGTTCACACCGCCTCGTCCACACCGCATCGTCCACACTGCCTCGTCCACACCGCCTCGTCCACACCGCCTCGTCCATGCCTCCCCATCCACACACCGTCCCGTCCACACCGCCCCGTCAACACACCGTCCCGTCCACACTGCCCCGTCCACACCTGCCCATCCACACTGCCCCGTCCACACCTCCTTGTCCACACCGCCCCATCCACACCGCCTTGTCCACACTGCCCCGTCCACACCGCCCCGTCCACACCTCCCCATCCACACACCACCCTATCCACACTGCCCCATCCCCATCTACACCTCCCCGTCCACACCTCCCCATCCACACCTCCCCGTCCACACCTCCCTGTCCACACCGCCTCGTCCACACCGCCTCGTCCACACCGCCCCGTCCACTCCTCCCTGTCCACACCGCCTCGTCCACACCTCCCCATCCACACCGTCCCGTCCACACCGCCCCGTCCACACCTGCCCATCCACACCGCTCCGTCCACACCGCCCCGTCCACACCTCCCTGTCCACACCTCCCCATCCGCACTGCAACATCCACACCTTCCTTTCACACCGCTCCGTCCACACCGCCCCGTCCACACCTCCCCATCTACACCGCCCCATCCACATACCGTGCCATACACACACCGCCCCATCCACACACTGCCCCGTCCACACCCCCCGTCCACACCTCCCCGTCCACCACGCCCTGTCCACACCACCCCATCCACACCTCCCCATCCACACCTCCCCGTCCACACACTGTCCCGTCCACACCTCCTCATCCACACCGCCCCATCCACACACTGTCCCATCCACACCGCCCCATCCACACCTCCTCATCCACACCCCCCCATCCACACCGCCCCATCCACACCTCCCATCCACACCTCCCCATCCACACCTCCCCATCCACATCTCCCATCCACACCTCCCAATCCACCCCTCCTCGTCCACACCTCCCAATCCACACCGTCCCATCCACACCGTCCCTTCCACACCGTCCCTTCCACACCGCCCTGTCCACAGCGCCTCATCTACACCTCCCCGTCCACACCTCCCCGTCCACACCTCCCCGTCCACACCGCCCCGTCCACACCTCCCCGTCCATACCTCCCCATCCACACCGCCCCATCCACACTGCCCAATCCACACCGCCCCATCCACACCGCCCCGTCCACCCCTCCCCATTCACACCGCCCCATCCACACCGCCCCATCCACACACCGCCCCATCCACACCGCCCTGTCCACACACTGTCCACACCACCCCATCCACGCCTTCCCTTCCACACCTCCCCGTCCACACACCGTCCCATCCACACCGCCCCATCCACACCTGCCCATCCACACCGCCCCATCCACACCTGCCCATCCACACCACCCCGTCCACACCTCCCCGTCCACACCTTCTCGTCCACACTGCCCCGTCCACACACCGTCCCGTCCACACCGCCCCATCCACACCGCCCTGTCCACACCTGCCCATCCACACCTACCCATCCACACCGCCCCGTCCACACCGCCCCATCCACACCTCCCCTTCCACACCTCCCCGTCCACACCACCCCATCCACACTGCCCTATCCACACTGCCCCATCCACACCTCCCCATCCACACCTCCCCATCCACACCTCCCCATCCAGACCTCCCCGTCCACATCTCCCAATTCACACTGCCCCATCCATACCTCCCTTCCACACTGTCTCGTCCACACTGTCCCGTCCACACCGCCCCATCCACACCTCCCTTCCACACTGCCCCATCCACACATCCCTGTCCACACCTCCCCATCCACACCTCCCTTCCACACCGCCCTATCCACACCGCCCCATCCACACTGCCCCATCCACACCTCCCCATCCACACCTCCCCATCCACACCTCCCCATCCACACCTCCCCATTCACACCTACCCATCCTCACCTCCCCGTCCACACCGCCCCGTCCACACGAGAGAGGAGAGAGAGATAGAGAGAGAGGGAGGAGAGAGAGAGGAGGGACATTTTTTTTTAAATAAAGGAATTGTCCCAAATTGTCTACTGTCATTTTTACCATTTTGACACTTTTTTGGTGAATGGCTAGGGGGATCAAGGGGTCTCCTTGTTAAGGGGGGCTTCCAAATTCCAATAAGCCCCCTGCAGACCTCCACAACCACTGGGCAAGGGTTGAGGGCATGAGGCGCTTGTCCCCATCAACATACTGGGACATGGTGTTTTGGGGGGACCCCAAAACACCCTTCCCATGTTGAGGGCATGTGGCCTGGTACGGTTCAGGAGGGGGGGGGCACTCTATTGTCCCCCTTTTCCTGCGGCCTGCCAGGTTGCATGCTCAGATAAGGGTCTGGTATGGATTTTGGGGGGGACCCCCATGCCATTTTTTTAAAAAATTTGGGCGCAGGGTTCCCCTTAACATTCATACCAGACGCAAAGGGCCTGGTAATGGGCTGGGGGGGGGGAAACCCATGCCGTTTTTTTCATTGATTTTTATCTATATTGCCGAGACCCAGACATTTTTTCCTTTAGCAATGTCATTTTGCTGTGGTACTGTTATAAACACGGAGGAGCGGGTGTACCGGATCTATATTATTACTATGTTGCGGCAGTTCTGACTAGATTAGTGAACTGGTTTCACCATTCAGATGCCAAACAATAGGTATCAATTTAAGAACAGGGGTTGAATCAGTTTGATCTTCAGGCACTTCCTTGGTTAAACTTATCTTCCCGTGGTACTCAACAAGACATGCTCTCTTCTTTACCTTTTCGTACATCTCCTTTATTGAGCATCTGGTATAAAATGATTTCGTGGTTAGGGCTTTTCTTCGCAAGTAGGACCCATGACACCCTTATTTGGCAATCCTCAATTTCCACCTGCGGTAGATCGGTTACAGTTTTTAATATGGAACAAAGAGTCTCACAGAAGAGTGAGCCAGATTCTCTGTCAGGGCAAAATTCCATCCATAACGAATTTAAGTTCTACACAACAGCCCTCACTTATGCAATGGTTGGAATATCAGCAAGTCATGTCATTCCTGTCCTCTACTCCCTTAAACCAATCTTTTGATAGAGATCTAAATTTGTTTGAGTCTATTTTGTTACAAAGTACTAAACCAAAACATGTTCTATCAGCAATATATATAAGATTCTTACTGCAAAAAAAAAAAATCCCGAGCCCCCAGAATTTACAAATAAATGGGCATACGATCTTAACCACTTAAGGACCGAGCCTCTTTCTGAGATTTGTTGTTTACAAGTTAAAAACAGGTTATTTTGCTAGAAAATTACTTAGAACCCCCAAACATTATACATTTTTTTTCTAACACCCTGGAGAAAAAAAATGGCCGTCGTTGCAATACTTTCTGTCACACCGTATTTGCGCAGCGGTCTTACAGGCGCACTTTTTTTTTTTTGGGAGTAAAAAAACACTTTTTTTAATTAAAAAATTTGAATTAAAAAATGAGACACCAGTTAGCCCATTTTTTTTTTTTTTTTTATATTGTGAAATGTGATAATGTTACACCGAGTAAAGTGATACCCAAACATGTCACGCTTCAAAATTGCGCCCGCTCATGGAATGGCAACAAACTTTTAGCCTTAAAAACCTTCATAGGCGACGTTTAAAAAAATTCTACAGGTTGTGTGTTTTGAGTTACAGAGGGGGTCTAGGGCTAGAATTATTGCTCTCGCTCTACCGATCGCAGCGATACCTCACATGTGTGGTTTGAACACCTGTTTTCATATGTATGCGGGCGCTACTCAAGTATGCGTTCGCTTCTGTACGCGAGCTCGTCGGGACGGGGCGCGTTTAAAAAAAAAATTTATTTTTTTCTTATTTGCCCACCGCTGCCATTGTACCGACATATATCGGTGTGCGGCGGTCAGTAAGTGGTTAGGCATTCTTAAAATCACTGCTCCCGAAAAAACGGACGGGAGCGGTGATTTTAAGAATGCTTAAAGTGAAACAATAAAAATGAAATATTTGTCTAACCGCCTCCCGGCCAACCGCCGCAGTTATACTGCGGCAGGTTGGCTCCCCTGCGCGAGCCGTCGTAGCTGTACGTTGGCTCGCGGGGTCGAGATAGCAGGCGAGCGTGCGCTGCACAGCGGGAGTGCCGATGCTCGTGGCCGAAGGTCGCGATGACTGCCGGCCACCAGTGATCGTGACCAGGAGACACAGAACAGGGACGAGTGTATGTAAACACACACTTCCCTGTTCTGTTCTGACAGGAGTGACAGATTGTGTGTTCCTATTAGCTAGGAACCACGATCCGTCACTTCCTCCAGTCAGTCCCCTCCCTCCTTCAGTTAGAAACACCTCCCAGGGAACACAGTTAACCCCTTCACCGCCCCCTAGTGTTAACCCCTTCACTGCCAGTGACATTTTTACAGTAATCAATGCATTTTTATAGCACTGATCGCTGTATTAATGACAATGGTCCCAAAAATGTATCAAAAGTGTCCGATGTGTCCGCAACAATGTCGCAGTCACGAGTTTTTTTTTTAAATTGTCGTTCTTCTTTTGTTTATAGCGCAAAATATAAAAACCGCAGAGGCGATCAAATACCACCAATAGAAAGCTCTATTTGTGGGGAAAAAAGGACGTCAATTTTGTTTGGGTGCAACATCGCACGACCGCGCAATTGTCAGTTAAAGCGACGCAGTGCCGTATCGCAAAAAGTGCTCTGGTCAGGAAGGGGGTAAATTCTTCCGGGGCTGAAGTGGTTAAATATCGTGCCTTGGGGGAGGGGGGTCTCCTTAGTCTGTCGGTTCCGCGGGGCTCAAATTTTCTGCAAACGCCCCATAATATTCGCTGTTTGGCGAACACCTGATGTTCGAGTCGAACCTACGTTCAATTCGAACACCGAGCTCATCCCCTAGTTAGGAGTATGTCATGTACAGCACAGCTCACAGAGTACAATGGTTGGGAGTATAAAATGATGATTCATACCTTCACATCGATCCACTGCAAAAACACGTAAAAAAAAAAAAACGCATATTGATTTTGTGCTGCGTTGCATTTTGACGTGATTTTTTATGCCTTTTCGCCGTGTTTGCGTTGTGGTTTTCTCTCCTGGACTTGTGACTGGATAAAGCACTTCCCAGAGGTGCGCTGCTTTTTTTTTTTATGCCCTTTTTGCCACCGTTTCTATTAGGAAGAGGAAAGATTTGGGGTCTCAACTGTAATGGATGTGAATAATGTGTTACCAGGTGTTACCAGGTGAGGTATATTAAAATGTCTATTTCAATGGAATATTGCATCAGAGGTTTGAATGTTGAAGAACCTTAAAGAACTTTTCAGATATTTGGCCACTACTCTTTCCCAGTCTGAAGCCAAACCGCACTGAGTTATCAATACACTGTAGCTTCCTGTTGCTTCCTCATCCATCTCCCAGAGGTCTCACCAAGACCAGACATGACGTCAACATATAATAATAGCTTTGATTAATTGTTAAGTTTACTGAAATTATTGCTAAATTTGCTGAAACGGCTAAAAAAACTCAGACAATGTCTCAATAACGTGTTTTGCAAGTGTTTTGTTTTTGTCTGGCGAAAACTTATACAAATGTGGAAAGCGGAAATAAAGGGTATTAGAAGTTTTTCATTCTGAACTAAGCGTCAGAGCGTGATCACTTCATCATGGCATGCATGCTTTAATTTGATAAGGGTGTAGATATAATAATTTCAGAACTTTTATTCTGAATCCAAAACATTTTGGCGCCCAACGTGGGGCTCGAGGCTAGGATCGCCAGGTAGCCGATGCAGAAGGGACCAGGAGAAGCCATCGCGGAAATACAGGAGGAGACTGATCAACTCTAGAAATGGTAAGACACTTTTGATATCTTGAATATCTAGTCTACTGTTTATCCTGTATCCGTGGCTGGTCAATCTCTGTGCCCATATCGGCTTCCTGCGACCCTCAAAGACAGGTATTAATCTTGCCTCGAGTCTATTGATAAGTTAAGGAACCTGCAAATTATATCTACCGCCTGTTTTGTTCTGTTCTGTTTTGTTGATCGATCTTGTGTTTTGCGATGGCTGTTGGGAGTTGGGGATTGCTTATATAGTCATGGATGACGGATGAAATTAGTTGACGTGGTTAAACTTCTCCTGGGACTAGGAGAAGGCGTCAGGACGTGGTTAAACTCCTCCTGGGTGGATAAAAATAAATAATTGTGCAGGCAAAGCACGGGTACAATAAGTACGGAAGTACGGGCAACCGGGAAACGAAACCCCAGGGGGAGGGGGGGGCGTCAGGAACACGCATAGTGGCGTGGGGGATCCCGTGACAGTTTAAGAAATCCTGTACTTCGCTGCAGCCGTCACATATCTGGTTGTTGGTCACATTTTGTTGTTGGTTGATTATGTCATGTCCTAAATGTGTTTGTGGTCTGTTATTTGGGATACATGAAGAGGGCTGGGGGTTGATTGAAGTGGTAGAGCCAGGATATAGGGCTGAGTCTCTTGGTTACAAACCCCTACTGCCACATACTCCGCATTTATTGGTGTTCAGGTTGAATGTGCCTTATCCAGTAAAAATTGTTGTTGGCAAATCACTGGAAGTAATAGAGGCTCAAACTAGAATAACAGGACGTGCAGCCGAAAGGTGCCCCTTGCAACCTGAACAAACGGAAGGGGTTAGAAGAAGGGGAAAGAGACAGAGTGAGAAGTTTGGGTGTTGAGTTGGGACATGTAAATGATATGTAAAGTGGTGCATTGATTATTAATTACTGTACTCCTTATCTGTTTGTTAATTGTCCTGTTGAGGGTAATAAGTAGTCACGTATTACCCGCTCGCTCCCCTACCTGTGGCCACTTGAGTGGGAAGGGCTGTGTGACTGGTCTACGTTTTGGGAAGACGTGTGTAAGGAGACTTGCACGGCAGTCGAACACTGAAGACGTTCTTTTCTCTCTCTCTATCCATTTTGTCTTTTGTCCTCGTTAACTTGAGACTGTGATATGGTCTGAACCGGTACCAGGTGACGGATAGAGGATTGTCAGACCCTTGAGTCAGGACAGCCTCATGACCCGTTAAAAAAATCCTGAGCAGACACACATAAATATCACAGTCATCAAGACAGAACGTAGCAAGATAGTGTTATATATTGGAAGGTGGTCCGAAAGAGGACAGGTGGTGGTCAGAGGATTGTCAGACCCTCGAGTCCAGGACAGCTTCATAAAACCTGCCATACAAATCCTGAGCCTGGACATAAACTTCCCAATAGCTAACGGGGCAGAAGTTAGAGAGACCTAAAGAGGGTAGGTAGGCTTGTGATTTGGTATTAGAGCAAGAAGGAGAAGACGCTGTCAAGGAAGGGAAGAGATTGGCAAAAGTGTGTGGGGTCACTAGGCATTTGGGTGGTCGGCTAGAGCCGAATGAATGGCGTGCTCTTTTAAGAAGGGAAAGGGGTTTGTTATGGGGCCATGGGCTGCTGCAAACAGCAGACGCTTGGTTCAAAGTTGCCAAAGCCATTCATGAAGAAGGATGGATAGAATATGATATATGTAAAAATGGTTGTATTATGTATGTGTACAAGAAGCCAGAAAAGGGGTCAAAAGCTAAGACAGACAGACAGCCACCGCCCTATAATGGTGTCTGGACCCCAGGAAGTACACACTCCCAAAACGCTACTGCCCCTCTGCTACAAGTGACAGGGGAGCCTGTGACACCTCCCCCACCATGCTTAATAGTAGACAATGTGCACTTGTCTTTGTACGGTTCGGTAGGTTGTTGTCACACATGCCCGACCCAAACTGTACCACCTGTACCACCGCCCCCACCGGAACCTACCCACATACATCCGGTGATAGACCAGTCCTTGGTATCATATTACAGAGCCCAACCTACCCCAGTAGTGACAAGTGTACATTCTGGGAAAGACTCGGACAGCTCCCAAGGGGGTAAACACAGACACTCAAGCCTCAGGAGGTCCCCCCCCTTGGCCTTCCTGCCCTAACAGACCTAGGACTAGGGACTCAGACTCGGCCCGACCTAACGCTAATAGACTAGGGGACCCAACTTTAGGCCCCACCCAGTCCCTCCTCTTAAAGTCCCAACCAGGGGCGTGGTCAAGATGGTGACCAGATAGGACGTGTGAGACGGAGCTCCGCACACAGCAGGCCTGCAAATCCGTCAATTGTGGACTAAAAGACAACCTAAATACCCCACGGAGCTGAGGCTGTGACCGGGCACGGGTGTGAGAAGGTCCGGAGCTTGAGGATAGCAGCGTTCGGCTTCGCGGGCGCCGCCGCCGGCTGCAGCACACGTGGGGGAGATCTGCCTGGAAGTGTGAGAGACAAGGCCGCACAGTCCCAAACACAGCAAGCCTGTGACCCCGGCTATTGAAGACTGACAGACACCCTGACCATCCCGCGGAGCTGAGGCTGAGTACAGGCACAGGAGACTGAGTCTGGGGCACAGGGACAGCAGCGCCCGACGCTGCCAACGGATACACACGTGGCAAGTCCTGCTGAGAGGTGAGGGGGACAGGGCCACACGGCGGGCGGATGATATACAGCACATCCCGGCTGTTGGGGGTACCTTTACATGCCCTATAATACTTGGCAGGCTGGAAACAAGAACTGGGCATGAGAAGGAGAACTTGTGGCGTTCAGAAGCAGAAACACACGGCCCCTAAAATACCACCACCAGCCCAGGGCCCACGTGGAGCAGCGCGTTCAAATATGGCCTCACAAACAGAACATACAGACACTCAGGCTGAGTCCTCCCAGAAGGGAGAGGATCAGTTTCAGGCAATAATGCAGGCTATCACAGGTTGCCAAACTACCCTAACTACAAAAATAGAGCAAATACAATCAGAGATGGGCCTAATAAGAAGGGAAATGGACAAATACAGAAACAGGCTGACGGAGGCTGAACGGAGGGTAGGGGAGAATGAAGATGTAATCCGAGATCACAGCGCCTCCCTTCGCACACTGCAAGTGAAAATGAAAATGCTGGAATCGCGTGCGGAGGATCAGGAAAATAGAAATCGCAGGAACAACCTGCGTTTGGTGGGACTTCCGGAGGGAGCGGAGGGAAGAGACCCGGAGGCATACACGGAGCAGTTGTTGCAAAATCTTCTTCCACAAGCAACATTTTCTGCACACTTTGCGGTGGAGCGAGCCCACAGAATGCCATCAACTCGGGGCCCACCAGGAACACCTCCACGCACCTTCATATTTCGTTTGCTGAACTTTAGAGATAGAGATCTGATCTTAAGGGAAGCACGAAAGGTGGGGGAGCTGCGCACTGAGAATGCAAAGATCATGCTATTCCCTGACTATTCGGTGGAAACGCAGAGGCAACGCAGGACATTTGACCAGGTCAAGGCCCTAATGCGTACTAAGGGGCTAATGTACAGCATGTTATTCCCTGCACGACTCAGAGTAGTGGATGGTGAAACTATTACGTTTTTTACCTCCCCGGAGGAAGCATCCAGATCGCTTGAATCCCTGCCACGCAATCATTGATCTGATGTATGGAGTCCACCACAACTACCCCTCTATCTACCTAGTGATGACCGGTGGTAAGATTTACAGCTCTTTATCTTTAATAACCTCCCCCCTTCTTTGTAAGGGGCAGACTGTCCGGGAACTATGGATTACATGAATCCTGAGGGGCCTGGTTCTATGATGTGGTATTGCCGAACCAGCCAACAATATAGTGGGGGATAGTCACTGGATTTGCTGGACGGTCCTGTGTCCGGGGGCTGGGGGGGGAAAAATGGGGGTGTGTTGGATCTGGGACGTTGGACTGCCTGGTGCGAGCTTCTCCCCCCCCCCCCCTTCCCGGGGTCCCCCCCCCCCCCCCAAAAAGAGACTATCCAGATGTCGGTGGTCTTGACTGAAGATGTGGAGCCCTGGAACTTTGTTTTCATATTATACTGGCCCCAGGGACGATAAGAAGGGGAGAATGCGAGACACAATGCCACACATAACAAATGTTTATCCTGCTATTGGAGATGGGTGATGGAGGGAGGGTTAAAGGTGGAATTCTGCCATGTGGTCTGGCTCTTCAAGATGACTATAAATGATTGCTTCTATTGTTTAACCAAATTCCTTTGCTTCCAGGGGTTTTTTTAGAAACTATTATTGTTTGTAACTGAGATTGTACCCTTAGAGATATCTAAGTGCTAATGGCTACCGTAACACAGACAGGTTGCTCTGGTCCACCTGGAAGGGAGAGGCCCTTGTTGTGGGGAGGGTTTCCCCCCTAAATACTAAGGTTTTTTCTTTTTCCACTTTTTTTGGTTCTCTCTTTTCTTTAGGCTTTTTCCCTTCTATTATCAGTAAAGGCCTGCAGATGCTGTGAGTAGTGCGGTCTCTGATCTCACGTTAAGAAAACTAGGTCCTAGGTGTGCCAATTGTAACACACCGCCCCCTAGGAGGTTCCTCCTGTTTTTCTTTTTTTTTATTTTGGCTCTTATGGGTACTCAAGCACCCCGAGGTTTAATTAATGGGGTGTGGGGTGGGATGGGAGGGAAGTTTTGTTTTGTTTGTTTAGTTTATGTTCTCTGTTTTTCGCTTCAATATTCAAGGAAAGATTCCTACAGATGGTTCAACAATAGCAAGGGCTTAGGTTACATGCTCCAGGCTATCAGGCTGGTTATTGCCCACGGGTGGATGATGGGTCCCTTGGCGGGAGGAGGGAGGGACGAGAGGGAGTCCTCTATGTATTCCAAATCTACATGGTTTTCCAGAAGAAATATGTATCACATTGAGATATGGCTCAGCTGAAAGTATTGTCATGGAATGTAAGGGGTCTTAATCACAAGATTAAACGCTCACTAGTTTTTGAATATCTTAAGAAATATACACCCAGTATTTGTATTCTTCAGGAGACACATCTGGTGGGGGGCAGAGTGTTGGGTTTAAAGAAACCATGGGTGGGACACCATTACCATGCCACCTACACCAATTACGCCAGGGGGGTTAGTACACTGGTCCTCAGATCACTCAATTTTGAACCCCTTGATATTCTCATAGACCCAGAAGGCAGGTATGTAATAATCCACGCTAATATAGACGCATTGGCCATGGTTGTGGTGGGGGTATACTTGCCTCCACCAGCTAACATCTCCCTGCTGCAGAAGATCACTACCCTAATTGCACAATTCCCCACAGACAATGTAATCCTCACGGGGGATTTTAATATCCCACCTAACCCTTCACTAGATAAAATGTCCCCAGACCCAGCTACAGATTCTGCGCTGTCTAGATGGTCGCAGGTATTGGGATTGGAGGATGTGTGGCGCTGGAAACATCCAACAGAACGCATGTACACGTGTCACTCATCCTCCTATAACACGTTATCACGTATAGACCTTCTTTATGCTAGTTCGCCCATGCTTCCCAAAGTTGTATGTATTGAAACGTTACGGAGGGGAATTTCTGACCACTCCCCGCTGTTATGCACAATGCACACTTCCACTCCACAGGCACACAGAATTTGGCGACTTTCCCGATTTTGGATTGAGCACCCTACTATAGAAATTGAGATAGTAAAAGAGATAAAACAATTCTGGTTGGCTAACGCCGGTTCCTCCACTCCAGGGACGGTATGGGACACTTTTAAAGCCTACATTAGAGGTTGCTATATGTCATCCATAGCTACAGAGCGCAGGAATAATAGGATGCTATTGGAAGAGGCGGATACCAAAGCCCGTGACTTAGAGACAAGATATACCCTTACTGCCAATCCTATTATAGCGCAGGATATGAAGGTTGCCTATCGGGAGATAATGCTGCTGAGGGTGGCCAAGGTGAACAAACGCCAACTGGCCCAAACTCAAAGAATATTTGAGCAAGGGGAAAAAACAGGCAGGCTTTTGGCCTGGTTGGCCAAGGAGCAATCCCCAGTTTCCACAATAGCTCATATCCGAAAGAATGACGGGACCCTAGTATTAGACCCTGTGAAGATTAATGCCTGCTTTGCTGAGTATTACTCATCCCTATATTCCTCTAGGGCACAATACTCATCAAAGGAACTCTCGGACTTCCTAGATGAAGTACTGCTTACGGCTGCAGCACGAGAGGGCCTCGAGGTTCCAATAACCTTGGAGGAGGTCCAACGGGCTCTAAGCTCCTTACAAACGGGGAAGACACCGGGATTGGATGGCCTGCCCCCTGAATTTTATAAATAGTACATGGGCGAGGTGGCATCTAGGATGCATGCAATGTTCACAGAGACCCTACGAACTGGGGAGATACCACTATCCATGTCACAAGCCATTATAGTGGTCCTGCCCAAGCCGGGAAAAGACCCTCAATTATGCCCCTCATATAGACCTATATCTTTGCTTAATTCTGATGCGAAGATTTTAACTAAGATTCTGGCCCAGCGGTTAAATGAAATAATACTTACTCTAATTCATGAAGATCAATCAGGTTTCATGCCTGGTAAGGGCACGGACATAAACATTCGAAGGTTGTATGCTGTCCTGGCCCCTGGGGAGGAGGATGCTCGAAATGAAATTGTGGCCTCTCTTGATGCGGAGAAGGCCTTCGATTCTGTGGAGTGGGGCTACCTATGGGAGGTCCTCCGCAGGTTCGGGTTTGGCCCGGTCTTTATCTCCTGGGTCAGGATGGTATACAAGGCCCCCACGGCCAGAGTTCGCACAGGCACAGTACTTTCCCGACCTTTCCCTTGGGTAGGGGAACTAGACAGGGGTGCCCGCTCTCGCCGGGTCTTTTTGCCCTGGCGATAGAGCCTATGGCCTCCCTTCTCAGGGCCACACCCGAGGTTAGGGGGATTATGAGAGGTCCTATACAAGAAAAGGTGTCGTTATACGCTGACGACACCTTACTCTACCTTAAAGATGATGGTACTTCCCTACAAGAGGCTCTCTCGGTAATTAATAGGTTTGGGAGATTTTCTGGTATATGTATCAACTAGGGAAAGTCGGTCTTGTTCCCTCTGCGGGCTGGGTCTACTCCCCTACAGACAGATGGACAACTCAGTAGGGTTTCCCAGTTTAGATATCTAGGGGTAGAAATACATCAAGACCTCAAAAAATACATTAGCCTCAACTTAAACCCTGTGGTCAACTACCTATCCCAAAGATGTAATACATGGAAATCTTTACCTCTAACCCCAGTTGGCCGTGTCAACTTAATCAAAATGTCAGTACTACCTAAGTTTAAATACCTATTCCGACAAACGCCGATCCCCATACCAATGACCTTCTTTCGACACTTAGATAGTATTATTACCTCAATCATTTGGAATGGGAAAACCCCTAGAATAGCCAGGGCAACATTGCAACTACCAGGGACCTTGGGGGGTCTGGCCTTGCCCTGCTTCCTAAAATATTACTGGGCAGCGGTATTGGTAACAGTAAAATGGTGGTTCTCAGAAGAACTGGCCAACCCTGCTTCTTCTGTGGAAGCGGCGTTTCTCGGCTCCTATGCGGAGTTGAGGAACTTGGTGCATAGAGGCCCTAGATCCAACCCGAATGTGACCTGTCCCATGAAAACAATCCTCAAGGTATGGGATACTGTTAATACACAATTTTTGGGACCTAGTAATTGGTCCCCAGCAACTCCCTTATGGGGTAACCCCCGCCTGCCTCATTTCCACTCCATCCCAGACCCGGTTGTGTGGGCCAGATATGGAGTCACAACCCTTGGGGATATAGTTGCCCAGGGACAACTAATCACCTTTGATGCTCTAAAAAGAGAAAAGGATCTGCCCAACCATATGTTCTTCAGGTTCCTTCAGGTGAGGCATGCGTTCCGACCCCAGTTCCCCAGTCCGCTGACTTTGGAGGAGACACCGATGGAAAGTGAACTAAAAAACTAAGATAGCGGAAGAACACTGTCCACTATCTATAATTTGCTTGTGACTCGAGATACATCTAAAGTCTTCCAGCTATGTGAGCGGTGGAGGATGGATATTCCGAAGTTGGCGGATGGGGACTGGGAAGAGGGAATCCAGCAATATTTGCCCTTGACAATTTTGGCAAGGGATAGATTTATGCAGCTGAAATTCTTACATAGGGTATACTACTCTCCAATACCCCTGGCAAGAATATACCCTGAGAGAACAGCGAGGTGCCCTAGATGTAATTCTGAGGAGGCCGATTTTTTCCATTTGGTCTGGTCCAGCCCTGGAGTGATGGAATTTTGGAATGGTATACTTACTGATATCAACTTTATAGGGGGACTGCAAGTCCCATATAGCCCAATATCTCTTTTGCTAGGTATCTGTGATTTTCTAGAAGTCACATGGGGAAAGAAACTATTTATCTTCTATACCACATTATATGCTAGGAAAGCAATCCTACTGCAGTGGAATCAATCCCAACCGCCCACCAAACAACTCTGGCAATCTCTGATAAATAAGGCGTTACCATTATATAAAATGACATATATGGGAAGAAATTGTCCAAAAAAATTTGAGAAGATATGGGCAGCATGGGTGAAGGCAAAACACCTGACTATTGAATAAAATGGTGGGTCAAGGCCCACTGAGATTGGCGCTGGCTTGAGCTCCCCCCCCACCTCCCCCCCGGCTGTGGGTCTCCAAGTCTTTGCATAATTATGTATGATTGGGGAAGAATGTCCCAGATTGGAAGGTGGGATCCCTTACACTTACACCGTATATTAATATCCTTAATGAGTGTATTAGTATCATCTTCTGAAGTGGATAAATATTGATATTATTGAATCTTACCTATACTAAGTCATGTAACCGTCCTATGAATGTCATCTGTATTCAAATCTAACTCGAAGTGAATTGTTTGTTTTGTGAAAATTTAAATAAACTTTTTTGTTAAAAAAAAAATTTAAAAAAAAGTCCCGACCAGGGTCACGCCGGCCCTGCCAGGATGCTCCAAGCTGATAGGCGTGCTGGAACAGGTATGACCCCAAAACGACAGACTGTTACATTGTAAGGCACACCCTGCATTGGATCCATCCCCATGTATGACTCATCAGCTGGGGAATGGGTTCCTTTGTGCCATTGTCCAACGTCCCATTTGACCACCTTTATGGTGACATACGTTTACAGTCCCTCTTACGCCCCTTGCAATCCAGCAACCATTACCCAGTACTTTCCCTGAACCCCCTTTGAATGGGTTCCTGGACCCTCACACCACCAAAGACAACAACCCCAATACGGTCCTTTCCCTTCATCACCGAGAGTCTGAGAGTCTGAGAGTCTGACTTTAAGGAGTTTCTCTTAAAACAGTGAATGTAGCAAATGTGCTAAATTTATGCAAATTGTAGTTATGTAATTGTATTAGCAATAACTGGTTTTAAAATGAAGTTTAAAATGTTCAAATTCAATTGAGAATATATTTAACAGTATTATAAAGAAAGAGGAAGTTTATGCTCTGGGCGTTATGCCAAGAGAAGAGCGAAAGAGGAAGTGTTTTCCTCACTCAAATCTGTATCTAGATTCGAGGCTCATTCACATCTGAGTATTTTGAAAAAAAAAAAAAGAGAAAAGAAAACATTTATTCTGTATGTATTCATATATGCACTCCGAAATGTTTTATGTCTATATGTGTACAGGAGGTCACTCAAGGAAAGGCGAATCTGTTGAGAAATAGCACAAGAAGTTTACTAATTTGGGTTTTAGTGTGCTGAACAAAGGCACATATTAATTTATTTCAGATCTTAAAGAGTTAATCCGAAAGGGTCTGAGTATAGAGTATAGAGTAATGGAGTTAGTAGTTGTTAGGTCTAGAATCCTCACAGAGCAGTAGAGAGTAGCTCCTCTCATGATGGCCTCTGACACACCCTATCTGCGCCCATCAGTGCCAACTCCACGTGTCTGCTACAACTGCGGAAGACCTGGCCATTCCAGAAGAAGACCTGGCCATTCCAGAAGAGACTACCGAAGACAGCAGAAGCTTGCCCACAGGCCCCAACTGTGACCCACGTAAAGACGTCCAATAGGAGACATGACATTCCTCCCCCACCCCCTCCAGACCATGAAAGACTTTCTCCGCTAGGATTTCGGCAAACCTATGTCACTTACCCCTACAATGGTATCCTCTGAAGACTCAGGAGGTCCTCTCGCAAAAATAACTACCAGAAGTGTAATTAGGACAGAAGAACTATCTGATACTTCGATCTTATTAGACATTGACATAACATGTGTAGGGGTGGATGGAACACCCAGGAAAAACCCCCTTACACGCCCTTTTACAGGTGGGCAACTTTCCTGATCTACTAGCAAGATTTGTGGTCACTTCCACATGCCCCTTAGTCTGATGTCTTATCCAGACTCCAGGCTTCCATTTCCTTCCAACCCGATGGTGGTGTTCTGGTCTCCCCACCGCTGACCATCGATGATGCCTCAGCACTGTGCTCTGTTCCCCTTTTGTTATTATTGGATGCACAATGTGAGGTTGGAATCCTGAATCCCAAAAGAGGTTTTGGATCAAGGCCCTTCATGCTTGTGTGAAGCTAAAGCCTGGGGCCCCCTTGCCCAGAAGACCACAGTACCCCTTGAAGCCAGCTCAAGCTGCATCTATTTCAAAGCAAATCGAAACCCTTCTGTCAAATGGAGTTCTGATACCCTGCACATCTCCGTGCAGCACAACACTGTGCCCAGTGAAGAAACAAACTGCAAAAGGAGAGCCAGAAAAAGACAGAATGGTACAAGACCTTAGGGCGATGAATGAAGCTACTGTATTGGAGACACCTATTGTGGCCAATCCACACACCTTGCTGGCAGAAATACCGCCCACAGCGAAATACTTTACAGTAGAAGACTTAGCTGGGCTGTTATACCACAAGGTGCCCAGAACTCTCCTTCCCAATCCGCCAAGGTAATGACCCTCATTCTGGACAACTGGATGAAGTTACACCCAGAAGTTATACTCCTTCAGTATGTAGATGACTTCCTGCTCTGCACAGATACCCTTGAAGACGCCTTAATCTTTTCTGAAAGTCTCCTCCAACACTTGGCAGAGCAAGGATGCAAGGCCTCAAAGCAAAAAGTCCAGTGGTCCAAAGAAAAGGTGGTTTTCCTGGGTCATTGCATCTCTCAAGGTACCCGACATCTCATTGAAGAAGGAGTTGCTGCAATCAAAGCCATCCCTTTGCCTCAAGGTCATAGACCCTTACATGCTTTCCTAGGGTTAATCTCCTATGGCCACTCTTGAATCCCAGAAGCCTCCCTCTTAGGGCATCATAGAGGGGTTGCATCTTCTCGCTTTCTCCAGAAGCTGTGGACTATTTGAAACTCTGAAGGAGTCAACAGCCCCCGCTTTTGATACTAAAAGACTTTCAAACTGTTTGTCTCAGAGAGACAAGAACATGCCACAGAAGTTTTGGTTCAGACCCATGGCAACAGACTCAGACCCATTGGGTATTACTCCTGTCAACTGGACTCAGTGGCTTCAGAGCCATCTTTTGAAGACCAATGCCCCTCATGACGTAGCATGACATACTAAACCAAGTACAGCCCAAGCAGCTGTCTTCAGCAAGACACCTCAGACTCCAGTGTGCCTTGCTCATCCCTGATAACATCACCCTCCTCCGATGTGATACTCTCAACCCATCCACTCTACTTCCAATTCTCAAGGGGGGATCCTTTTTAGAGAAAGATGCTCGCCTCACCGCTCATGACTGTTTCGAGGTGATGAAAATGGAGACTTCACATTTACAGACAGTCAGTGAAACAGCCCTTGAGAATCCTGACTTAACAATCTTTGTGGATGGGTCTAGGTATGCTGACAGCATTGGACGGTACCACACAGGATACGCAGTCACCACCGAAGATACAGTTCTTCAGGCTGGATTCCCAAGAAGGCAATCACCTGGCAGATACTGCTGCAGAACAAGCTGCAAACAGAACACAAGAAGAAGTTGTCAGTGGAGTGGATGCACCCATCCTGGATGGTACAGTGGGTACCCCTGAAGAAACGGTACAGACCACCATGATTCTACAAGACCTTCCTGTGAGCAGGACCCATCTCAAGGAGCAGCAGGAAGCAGCTGATAAAGAAGAAAAAGAAGTGTGAATCAAGAAAGGAGCCACAGAAACTGAAGGGATCATGGAATTAGACAAGAGGTCGTGTCTGCCACAATCAATGTTTCCTGCAGTGATACAGTGGGCCCACGGTGCATCTCATCTGTCAAAAACTTTGATGAATGCCCTGATCAATAAATACTACTTAGCCCCGGGGATTACACCACTCACCAACAACTTTTGCAAGTCATGCACTATTTATGCTAAATGTAACCCAGAAAGAACGGAAAAGGTACCTTTGAAGCATCTAGCAAAGGCCCAGTACCCCCTACAAAGGATACAGATCGACCACATCCAGATACCAAAGAATGGCCGATATGAATATGCATTGATTGACAGCAAAAACCACGGCTGAAAGACTTTTAACAGAAACAGTGTGCAGGTATGGTGTCCCAGAGGTTATAGAGAGTGACCAGGGGCCGGCTTTCACGGCCCCAGTAAACAAAAAGATATGGGCAGCTTTAAGAGTCACATTATCTTTTCACACCCCAAACCACCCTTAGAGCAGTGGGGAGGTGGAAAGATGAAACGGCACAATAACATTTAGAATGCTAAAGATGCTGAAATGTCTCAGGAAACAGGGATGAGTTGGCCAGATAGCCTGCCCATAGCCTTATTCAGTATTAGGCACACTCCAAGGGGAAACCATGATCTGTCACCCTATGGGATAATATTTGGTTCAGCCCCCAGACTAGGTTGTTATTTCCTACAATAGTTGCAACTCCAATTTGATGTATTAACTGATTATGTGACTGCTTTATCTCGAGAATTAATCTATATCCATTTGAAAGTATTCTCCTCCATTCCAGATCCTGAGCGAGATGCAGGATCACACAAGTTGGTTCCCGGAGACTGGGTCCTGGTAAAGAAGTTTGTGAGAAAACACACCCTTGAACCCAGATATGATGGTCCTCTCCAGGTTCTCCTAACAAGTGCCACATCAGTCAAGGTAGTCAGGAAGAACACGTGAACACATGCCTCCACTGCAAGAAAGTCCCTGTACCTGAGGAAGAGGCTGAGGGAACCAAATGATTCTGTATATCCTTTTTATTGTGACTACTGTTCAGGCACAGGAGGTAGCCATCAAACAAAAAAGATGGTGTAACACAATTCTGGTATAACTCATCCAATACACATGTTGCTACTTTTATATCCTCTTATGAACAAATAATTCCAGGTGCTATGTACAAAAATCCGGCCCTGGGATGAAGCAGTGAGACCCATGACTGTGTACGTATGCGTCACTGACACCTATTGGGGCGACAACTGTGATTCTTGGGGAGCAGTGGGTTGGAACACTGGGGGTACAAACCTGAAAATGCCCAAAATAGGAAAGACAAAAATGGGAAGTCACTCTTAGATAGAATGACAATCGACAAACACACAGATCAGCCTTGCACCAAAGAGTTCAGGCTGACCATTGAGAATCCTAGCCCAGTAGACAGTGGGACCTATGTTCTGGGCCTATGGTGGGGAGGTGGGTATCCCGGTTTTAGAAAGCCTTTCCAACTGGAAGATATATTCAATAACCCAGAGTGAGGAGTTCCCCAAGCCACATCTAGCTCAAACCCCCTGAGGCCCCATGAACAGAAGTTAGGGGACATGGTGTACATAGCAGACCCTACCTTTGAGGAAACCAAGGCTGAAGAAACCGGGTTCTCAGATGTCAACTTGTGGGTAGAATGTATGAGGTACAATGCAGAGAAACATAACAAGACCAATTGTTATGTATTTGGGGGGCTAGGCCTCATCTGGGAACAGTAACTCTAAACATACCCCCCGAACATGAGACATGTTTCCTTAGCCTGTTTACCAACACAACCACTAACCACACTACTCCCTGTGTGAACATTGGAAGGAGGAATATGCCATAGTCACCAAGACTCCCAAGCCAGGAGAAGGTATCACTATATATCCTGGCAATTACACATGCTATGGACGGTATCAGGGAATGGGAAACCCTTTGGGAATTACACTAGGGGTTACTGTGGATCTTATAGTGAGGCCTCCGTAGATCTAGTACAAAATCAAGTCCAGTCCTTGGGAGACATATACTGGATTTGCGGGGACATGAAAATTAGAAGCAGATTGACAGAGCAGTGGACAGGAGAATGCGCATTGGTTAAGGCCATAATTGCCTCTACACATTTTTCCAGAGACCACTCCACAAATAGAACCAGACTTAAACGACATACCCAGGCTTAACAGGAGGCGTAGGAGTGCTCCAGCAGGAAGCTTTGACCCTCATGTATACATAGACAACATAGGGGTCCCTAGAGGGGTCCCAGATGAGTTCAAAGCAAGAGACCAAGTAGCAGCAGGATTTGAATCTTCGATCCCCATCATCACTGTAAATAAAAATGTAGACTGGATAAATTACATCTACTGTAACCAACAAAAGGTTTGTCAATTACACCAGAGATGCACTCCAAGGTTTAGCCGAACAACTAGAAGCCGTGTCACATATGACCTTCCAAAACCGCACGGCCTTAGATATGGTCCTAGCTGAAAATGGTGCCTAAAACAGGTACATGTTGTACCTACATCCCAGATAACACTGGCCCAAACGGTAAGGTGACTTTGGCCATCAGGAAACTTGAGGATTTGTCCGAAGAATTAAAAAAAGAATTCAGGGCTCACCAACCCTTGGGATCAATACTTCACCTGGGTTAGGGGAGGGTGGCAGGGATTACTAACACAGATAGGAATAACCATCCTGATAATTTTGGTGACCTTGGCTGTCATAGTTTGCTGTATTCTCCCCTGTCTTAAAAAATGTTCTTTTGCTTTGCTTTTATGAATCAGGAAATACCAGTTGAAAATTATGTAATGCACTCCGATACATTCAACCTCCCTTCGAAATGCAACACCATAAGGTTACAGGGACAGACAGCACCTGATTGCCCCTCCCAGCTGTTTCGAGTAGGGTAATGAATTGGTCATTGCTTTCCTCTATATCAGTGTTGCCAACCCCCTGAAATGAAATTTACTGGCAGGATGCCAAAATTTACAAACGACACAAATTTTTTTTACTGGCAAAAATCCTGAAATTTACTGGCAGAACCGCATTTTTTACTGGCACTGAAAAAAAAGTACCTAAAATGACTGTTTTCACTGCTAAACAGTGCAAATATCAATATTTAAACTATAAACATATAGCTAGTGCTATTAGCAATAGGGGTGCACATCTTCACTGGTCTCACGATTCAATTCGATTACGATTATCTGGTCAACGATTCGATTCCGCGATGCATCACGATGCATCACGATTACCGACGAGCGCAAACAAACTGAAAAATACTGAACCTCCCCCATCAAATGCAGCCTCACTGTGCTCATCAAATGCAGCCACTGTGCCCGTCAAACGCAGCCACTTGTGCCCAAACGCAGCCACTTGTGCCTGTCAAACCCAGCCATCTGTGCCCAAACAATGCAGCCATCACTAACCCCCCCACAATTACTTTATTTTAATTAATGTTATATTACAATAGATGCTGTGCCCCCGCTGTATGTGCTTTTAAAAAAACAATGTCACCTCATACCGAATTTCTCCGTAGTAGTACGATCATGTGACTCCCGGCTCGTCCCGTCCCGTCCCGCCCCTCTCCTCTCTCCTCTCCTCTCACGTGTCTCCTGAGTCCTGACGTCAGCGGGGAATTCTCAGTCCCGCCCGCTGACTATAGTTATCGTATCAGAAGAGATGCGGGCGGGACTGAGAAATCCCCGCTGACGTCAGGACTCAGGAGACAGAAGAGGAGAGCGGAGAGGGAAGAGCAGAGTGGAGAGGGGCGGGACGGGCCGGGAGTCACGTGATCGTAATACTACGGCGAAATTCGGTATAAAGCGTCATTTTTTTTTAAAAAGCACATACAGCGGGGGCACAGCATCTATTGTAATATAACATTAATTAAAATAAAGTCTTTTTAAAAATACGCTCGGAGCGCTTTCCCGGGAGGGGCGTGGCTAGTAATGACGTCACCGAACATCGATTTTCCGGTCCTTATGCATCGATGCCGCATCGGGGACACCCGAATCACGATGCATCGATGCAACGATTAATTTCAGCACCCCTAATTAGCAATGTGTTTAAGTTAAACAAAAGTCAAAAACCAACTTTCTCCATTTACATGAAGGTAGGGTGACTGTAACCCAGCCAGCACAAAGTTCCCCCTTACATCAGAGTCTCCAGGATTCCCCCCTTACAGTGAAACGGAACTCTTATGTAAAGGGGAACACTGCAGATCATGATCTAGGGGGGGGAACTCTGATGTAAGGACGGGGCTCTAGTGACCAGAGACCACCTTCCGCAGCGTGAATACACCAAGGTAAGGGGGTGTTACTGATATAAGGGGGAACCTTTGTATCAGTGCCCCCTTACATTATTGTATTCACTCCCCCTTACATCAGCAACCCCCCTCAGATTGGCCTGACCGCACTGTCACTGACCTCCGCTCAGGTGCATTGTGCAGGGCTCCGTCAGATGGCTCCAGCTTGGTGGCTCTGGTTTTATCCTATTGTCTCCTCTCCACAGTCCATATGTCTGATTTCTCTCGTGACCCCCAACCCGGCGGTGTTCCCACTCTTGACTCCTACAAACTCCCCCTCAGAGACTGCAGACATGATACAAGAGATGGTCAGATGCTGCAGAGAAGATACAGAAGGTGGAGGACAGAAGCTGCGGACATGGTACAGGAGGTGAGGGACAAAGGCTGCGGACATGGTACAGGAGGTGAGGGACAAAGGCTGCGGACATGGTACAGGAGGTGAGGGACAAAGGCTGCGGACATGGTACAGGAGGTGAGGGACAAAGGCTGTGCACATGGTACAGGAGGTGAGGGATAAAGGCTGCGGACATGGTACAGGAGGTGAGGGACAAAGGCTGCGGACATGGTACAGGAGGTGACGGTGAGGGACAAAGGCTGAGGACATGGTGCAGGGAGTGAGGGACAAAGGCTGCGGACATGGTACAGGAGGTGAGGGACACAGGCTGCGGACATGGTACAGGAGGTGAGGGACAAAGGCTGAGGACATGGTACAGGAGGTGAGGGACACAGACTGCGGACATGGTACAGGAGGTGAGGGACAAAGGCTGCGGACATGGTACAGGAGGTGACGGTGAGGGACAAAGGCTGAGGACATGGTACAGGGAGTGAGGGACAAAGGCTGCGGACATGGTACAGGAGGTGAGGGACACAGGCTGCGGACATTGTACAGGAGGTGAGGGACACAGGCTGAGGACATGGTACAGGAGGTGAGGGACAAAGGCTGAGGATATGGTACAGGAGGTGAGGGACAAAGGCTGAGGACATGGTACAGGAGGTGAGGGACACAGGCTGCGGACATGGTACAGGAGGTGAGGGACAAAGGCTGCGCACATGGTACAGGAGGTGAGGGACAAAGGCTGAGGACATGGTACAGGAGGTGAGGGACACAGGCTGCGGACATGGTACAGGAGGTGAGGGACAAAGGCTGAGGACATGGTACAGGAGGTGAGGGACACAGGCTGCGAACATGGTACAGGAGGTGAGGGACAAAGGCTGCGCACATGGTACAGGAGGCGAGGGACAAAGGCTGCGGACATGGTACAGGAGGTGAGGGACACAGGCTGCTGACATGGTAGGTTCCTCCTCTGTCCCCCTTCAGTATACTTCTGTGTCCCTCCAGTTCACAAGCTGTGACAGTGTCCGCCTCCTCCTGTGCCCCTTTCACCTCTCCATAGGACAAGCACATTAGTGTCCTCCTCTGCCCCCTTCACAACTGCTTCACTCCCAGTCCTCCTCGAGTCCTCTGCCATCTTTGTAAGTTTGTCTCCTCTCCTCTGCGCTCCTGTGGCGGCTAGTAGCGAGCGACTCGCGCAAGGCAGTGGCACTGCCTCACCGAGAACGAATACCGCTGTGTTAGACTAATACTACAGGCTTCCGTTCAAAAATGGCGCCTGGCGCCGCCATTACATTGCCCCGCATGCGCCACCCGGCCGAACGTGTACAAGCTTTCCCGAGCTCGGATGGTTTTGGAACGGCGCATGCGCAGTTGCGTGGTCGGCCCGCGGCCATCATTTTTACGGGCACCGCTGCCCGTAATGGGCTTTAACGGGCAGCCTGAAAACGGGCTTAAAATTACGGGCTGCCCGTAAATTAACGGGCGGTTGGCAACACTGCTCTATATACAGTTGAAAAAAGTTGCAAGGGGAACGGGCCAGGGGGTAGGTTTTTCCAGTGTGAGGGACAGATTTTTAAATAGACATTTTCAAGGGGGGAACTGTAATGGATGTGAATAATGTGTTACCAGGTGAGGTATATTAAAATGTCTATTTCAATGGAATATTGCATCAGAGGTTTGAATGTTAAAGAACCTTAAAGAACTTTTCAGATATTTTGCTACTTCCTCTTTCCCAGTCTGAAGCCAAACCGCACTGCGTTATCAATAGACTGTAGCTTCCTGTTGCTTCCTCATCCATCTCCCAGAAGTCGCACCAAGACCAAAAATGACGTCAACATATAATAAATAATAGCTTTGATTAATTGTTAAGTTTACTGAAATTATTGCTAAATTAGTTGGAACTGCTAAAAAATTTCAGACAATGTCTCAATAACGTCATTTGCAAGTGTTTTGTTTTTGTCTGGCGAAAATGTATAAAAATGTGGAAAGCGGAAATAAAGGGTATTAGAAGTTTTTTCATTCTGAACTAAGCGTCAGAGCGTGATCACTTCATCATGGCATGCATGCTTTAATTTGATGAAGGGGTAGATATAATACATTTCAGAACTTTTATTCTGAATCCAAAACACCATAAAAAGGACCCGTCATCCCTTATTTTTATCACAAGGGATGTTTATAGTGTAAAAAAATAAAAATTAATAATAACATTTTTTTTTTTTTAAAGCAGGATACATTTTTTTTTTTATCTTTTGATTTCAAAGGTAGAGGAGAGATTTGGGGAATAGGAATAAAAAGTGATTAAAAACAAATTAAAGGGACAGTGTAAAAAAAAAAATGTAAAAAAAAATTAAAGCAAAAGATACCTTTTTTTTTTACATTCCTGTAAAAAAAAAAAAAAAAAATTTTGTTTACATTCCTTGTAATAGGAATAAAAGTGATTAAAACAAAATCATTAAAGGGACAGTGTAAAAAATAAAAAATAAAATAAATAAGAAAAATAAAATTTAAAGCCCCCGCAAGTGAACGCATACATGAGCCGCGCACTCCTATGTAAACGGTGTTCGCACCGCACATGTGAGGTATCACCACGATCATTAGATATATGCCTGCACAAAATTCAATATAATATAGCATCTCATAGTAGTCATCTGAAATGTAAAGCTTATACGATACTCATCCGAAGGATCGCTCATCGGCGGGGATACCTAGGTGGAGATCGTCAAGGACTGACAGTTTCAGCAAGCCGCCTGGTCACACCTAGATGCGTTTCGTCATTACGTCCTTCAGACGGTGAGCGAGTATCGTATGAGTTGTACATTTCAGATGACTACTATGAGCTATTTTATATTGAATTTTGTGTAAGCATAAATCTTAAAAGAGTGGGTCCTTTGATGGGAATAAAATTTTAAACTGGTTTACACTATAAGGATTCCCTTTTCTCCTATGTTTTGAGCTAAAGAGCTAACAAGTGGATGCCCTGCTGTGAGTAACCAGACTGATCGTGTGGGATATGTTAACCCCTTATTATAATTAGGGGGCAGGGCATGCGTTTGTAGGCGTGAAATAGCAAAAAAAGAAAAATGCAGCGTGGTTTACGTGAAATAGTGGGCGTGGCTTATATGGGCGTGGTTCAAATGGGGGTATAGTTAGAGTCTGAGATGAATGAGAGATGGAGAAAGAAAGGGGAAAAGAGGGAGGGAGGGAAAGAGAAAGAAGGAAAGAAGGAGGGAAAGAGAGATAAGGAAGGAAAGAGGGATGGAGGGACAGCAGGCCCAGATCCTACACCACAATAGAAATGTGTATTCCAGAGTTTAAGAAATCAGCAGATAAAGATACTCCAAACACCTGGTGTTAGCGCTTCAATCATCCCAGCACCATTGTTGTTGTGGTGTCAGGATGATTGAAGCACATTATTTCTATTATTACATTGTAATATAAAATTAAATCATTCAACTCACCGTAATCCAAAATCAGTGGGAGCCCTGAGCGTGTCACCTGCCACGTTGCCTGCCCCCAGCTTAGTCCGTCCTTGCATCAGGTGCCCCCATCAGAGTCCGTCCTTACATCAGGTGCCCCCAGGAGAGTCCGTCCTTACATCAGGTGCCCCCAGGAGAGTCCGTCCTTACATCAGGTGCCGCCAGCGGAGTCCCTCCTTACATCAGGTGCCCCCAGCAGAGTCCGTCCTTACATCAGGTGCGCCCAGCGTAGTCCCTCCTTACATCAGGTGCCCCCAGCAGAGTCCGTCCTTACATCAGGTACCCCCAACAGAGTCCGTCCTTACATCAGGTGCCCCCAGCAGAGTCCCTCCTTACATCAGGTGCCCCCAACAGAGTCCGTCCTTACATCAGGTGCCCCCAGCAGAGTCCCTCCTTACATCAGGTGCCCCCAGCAGAGTCCGTCCTTGCATCAGGTGTCCCCAGCAGAATCCGTCCTTGCATCAGGTGGCCCCAGCAGAGTCCGTCCTTACATCAGGTGCCCCCAGCAGAGTCCGTCCTTACATCTGGTGCCCCCAACAGAGTCCGTCCTTACATTAGGTGCCCCCAACTGAGTCCATCCTTACATCAGGTGCCCCCAGAAGCAGAGGCCCTCATTACAGATCTGTGTCCCTGGCAACTGAGCCCCTCCTTAAATCTGGTGTCCCCAGCAGTGGAGCCCTCCTTTACATCTGGTGTCCCCAGCAGTGGAGCCCTCCTTTACATCTGGTGTCCCCAGCAGTGGAGCCCTCCTTTACATCTGGTGTCCCCAGCAGCGGAGCCCTCCTTTACATCTGGTGTCCCCAGCAGCGGAGCCCTCCTTTAAATTTGGTGTCCCCAGCAGTGGAGCACTCCTTTACATCTGGTGTCCCCCAGCAGCGGAGCCCTCCTTTACATCTGGTGTCCCCCAGCAGCGGAGCTCTCCTTTACATCTCGAGGCAGCGGAGCCCTCCTTTACATCTGGTGTCCCCAGCAGCAGAGCCCTCTTTTACATCTGGTGTCCCCAGCAGCGGAGCCCTCCTTTACATCTGGTGTTCCCGGCAGCAGAGCCCTCCTTTACCTCCTTTTACAGTTCCCAACTTTCTCATGTGTGTGTTCAATGGAGAGGGGAGAAGCTGATTGGCTGCCCCTCCCCTCTCCACTGAACACAAGGAGAAATAATCCTCGTGATGGCAGCGGCGGCCATCTTTTTGTAGCCCGCCGGTCGTTTTTTCCTAAAACATTCCTGATTTTCCCGGGACATAGGCAAAATCCTGGGAAATTAATCGGGAAGAGCTCTGATCGGGACGAGGGTCCCAAAATCTGGATTGTCCAGGGAAAATCGGGACTGTTGGCAAGTATGCATCAGGTGTCCCCAGCAGAGTGCCTCCTTCCATCAGGCATTCCCAGCAGAGTCCCTCCTTACATCAGGTGTCCCCAGTGGAGTGCCTCCTTATATCAGGTGTCCCCAGTGGAGTGCCTCTTAAATCAGTGCCCCCAGCGGAGTGTCTCTTAAATCAGTGCCCCCAATGGAGTGCCTCTTAAATTAGTGCCCCTAGCGGAGTGTTGGCTGAAGACAGAGTGTTGGCTGTAGTCTAGCTACATCTCCTCTTGCTCCTCGTGTTCAGTGGAGAGGGGAGGGGCCGATCCATGCAGCTAACCCCGGCTGGAGAATTGTAAAGAGAGAAGCCGATTGATTGGCTGCACGGATCGGCCCCTCCCCTCTCCACCGAACAAGAGCAACGAGAGGAGATGTAGCTGAACACAAGGGGAAAGCTCTCGCGGCGGCGGCGGACATTTTGTTGGAGCCAGGAGCCAGAACTGCTGCAGAGCCAAACATTCCCGTTTTTCCATGGACAAAAGGCAAAATCCCGAATCGGGACGGCCTCCGATCGGGACGAGGGTCCCAAAATCGGGATTGTCCTGGGAAAATCGGGACTGTTGGCAACTATGAGGCACACACCTAAACCTTGTGGACAGCCTTCCCAGAAGAGTTGAAGCTGTTATAGCTCCAAAGGGTGGGCCAACTCAATATTGAACCCTACGGACTAAGACTGGTGTCATGAGAGGGTTTACCCGTTGGTGGCGCTATCGGTCTCTTGGATCGCAGTACCAGTGTCCACCAGCAGGTGTCTTCCAACACCTAGGACCTGTAGTGAGAGGACTCTCCTGCTGGTGGCACTGTTGCATCCTTGGGCCGTAGTACCGGTGTCCACCAGCAGGTGCACTCCGGCATTGTGGAGCAAACAGCACCCTCTGCGCTCAGCTGTAACATGAGGCCAATTACTACAGCCTTATAAATACCCGGCAAGCCCTCACAAGCTTGCCTTGGTATCTTTCTTCCTTGCGCCCTGACCTGTACCTGTGCCTGACCCTGCTCCTGAGCCTGTATCCGATCCCATCCTGATCCTGTCCCTCCTGTGTTCCTATTCCCTTGTATCCATATCCCATCCATTATCTCCCTCTCCTATCCTGCCCTTGTTCAGTTGCTGATCCCCTTGTGTATGACCTTGGCCTGGTTTACGTGTTTGATTTTGGTACTTCCCTTTGGCTGTATATATTATCTGTTGTCTGTGGGTTTCTGTTGGTTGATTGAGCACTATTTGTATTTGGGGTGTTTGTTTATTTTTATCACTTATCTTAAATAAACATTATTCTTATTTCACTTTACATGAGTTTTGGTTTCCTCTTTGCAGTCCACACAATCTGGTCACACCTGTTCATGATAGTATACCAAGGCCGTCTCTGACCAGAAGTGGCTGCACGGGGGAACCATCTCGGTTCTGTTTCGCATTGCTGGGATGAATTCAGATATAATAATTGTTTATTATGCTCTGCTGGCAACAGAGTGTTCTGAATATCTCCGCCAGACATTGGAAGGGTAGTCCAGTGATCAGCTGCTGGAAATTATCCGTTTAGCTCACTCTGTGGTCGATCAGGGCAGTATACTGTTTGAGGATGTTCAGCCTTTGATTGGAATGTGTACAGAGCTGGCTCTGCCTTGTATCCCAAAGAGCCATGATGACTTTTCTCCCCCCTTCAGCATTAACCAGGTTGCGTCCTTAGTATGGCTGTTGGAGGATGACTCTGCATCCTTTTTTGAGCATTATTTGTTTTTTCCCAAACAGTTGTTGAAAGATTGTATAGATGAAGTGCAGTCGCTGGTCAGACAGAGGGAATGTGAGCCCACTTTTGTGCTACCTGTACTTCAGGCATGGTCAGACCTGTTATGCCCAGCTTCTGTCAGCTCTCCACAAACCAGACCTGCTACTAAACACCTGCCTGCTCAGATGTCCTTTCTCCCATCACCCCTGGCAACCTCAGCTGCAGTCCAATAGACCCTGCTCCCCACCAGGTATCAATGCCCTGTTTCTACTTCCTGCACCTATCCTGCCTTTAACCCACCTGCCTCTTCTCTAATACCTGCAACTTCCCCACAAGAACTTCCTCTGGCCGCTGTTCCCCCTTCCTTGCCATATCCCAGCCCTTCCTTTCAGTACGCCTCACCTCCTGTCTACAGTCCTACAGCCACCTACAGATCTCCAGCAGTTAACCTAAAGAAGAAGCGGAAGTTCTTCCCCACTCACACGATCCTGCCAGTAACCCAACTTGCTTCCACACCAACCAACCTGTTCCAGCCTGCGTTCATGCCAGTTGAACTTGATGACCCACCTAAACCTGCCAACCCAGTGCCTGCTATCCAGCCTGATGTGCCTACCTTCCAGTCTGATGTGCCTGCTTCCCAGTCTGATGTCCTGATGCCTGCCTTCCAGCCCAAAGTCTCTGTGCCTGCCTTCCAGTCTGATGTGCCTACCTTCCAGTCTGATGTGCCTGCTTCCCAGTCTGATGTCCTGATGCCTGCCTTCCAGCCCAAAGTCTCTGTGCCTGCCTTCCAGTCTGATGTGCCTACCTTCCAGTCTGATGTGCCTGCTTCCCAGTCTGATGTCTTGATGCCTGCCTTCCAGCCCAAAGTCTCGGTGCCTGCCTTCCAGTCTGATGTGCCTACCATCCAGTCTGATGTGTCCACTTTCCAGTCTGATGTACCCGCTTTCCAGTCTGATGTCCCAATGCCTGCCTTCCAGCCCAAAGTCTCGGTGCCTGCCTTCCAGTCTGATGTGCCTACCTTCCAGTCTGATGTGCCCGCTTCCCAGTCTGATGTCTTGATGCCTGCCTTCCAGCCCAAAGTCTCGGTGCCTGCCTTCCAGTCCGATGTGCCTGTCTTCCAGTCTGATGTGCCTAACTTCAAGCCTGATGTGTCCACTTTCCAGTCTGATGTACCCGCTTTCCAGTCTGATGTCCCGATGCCTGCCTTCCAGCCCAAAGTCTCAGTGCCTGCCTTCCAGCCTGATGTGCCTACCTTCCAGCCTGATGTGTCTACCTTCCAGTCTGATGTGCCCGCTTCCCAGTCTGATGTTTTGATGCCTGCCTTCCAGCCCAAAGTCTTGGTGCCTGCCTTCCAGTCTGATGTGCCTACCTTCCAGTCTGATGTGTCCACTTTCCAGTCTGATGTACCCGCTTTCCAGTCTGAAGTTGTGGTGCCTGCCTTCCAGCCTGATGTGCCTACCTTCCAGTCAGATGTGTCCGCTTTCCAGTCTGATGTCTTGATGCCTGCCTTCCAGCCTGAAGTCTTGGTGCCTGCCTTCCAGCCTGATGTATCTACCTTCCAGTCTGATGTGCCCGCTTTCCAGCCTGATGTCTCAATGCCTGCCTTTCAGTCTGATGTGCCCACTTGCCAGTTGGTGCCCGCTTTCCAGTCTGATGTGCCTGCCTTCCAGCCTGGTGTTTCGGTGCCTGCCTTCCAGCCTGATGTCTCGGTGCCTGCCCTCCAGCCGGATGTCTCGTGCCTGGCTGCCCAGCTCAAAGTGCCTGCTGCCCAGCCTGAAGTGCCCATGCCTGCTGCCCAGCCTAAAGTGCCCATGCCTGCTGGCCAGCCTGAAGTGCCCATGCCTGCTGGCCAGCCTGAAGTGCCCATGCCTGCTGCCCAGCCTGATGTGCCTGATGCCCAGCTCGAAGTGCCCTTGCCTGCTGCCCAGCTCGAAGTGCCCGTGCCCGCTGCCCAGCTTGGTGTGCTCCTGCCCGCTGCCATCTCGGATGTGCCCGCTGTCTTCTCGGATGTGCCCACTGTCTTCTCGGATGTGCCTGCTGTCCAGTTTGATGTACCCGATGCCCAGCCTGATGTGCCCTCATCTGTTGTTCGGGTTGGGGCCATGAACTTTGGACAATTTCATCTTGTTGGAGCGTCCGGAGGCCGCTCCTTAGAGGGGGGGTACTGTCATGAGAGGGATAGCCCGTTGGTGGCGCTATCGGTCTCTTGGATCGCAGTACCAGTGTCCACCAGCGGGTGTCTTCCAACACCTAGGACCTGTAGTAAGAGGACTCTCCTGCTGGTGGCACTGTTGCATCCTTGGGCCATAGTACCGGGGTCCACCAGCGGGTGCACTCCGGCAGTGTGGAGCAAACAGCACCCTCTGCGCTCAGCTGTAACATGAGGCCAATTACTACAGCCTTATAAATACCCGGCAAGCCCTCACAGGCTTGCCTTGGTATCTTTCTTCCTTGCGCCCTGACCTGTATCTGTGTACCTGAACCTGAGCCGTCTCCTGAGCCTGTATCCGATCCCATCCTGATCCTGTCCCTCCTGTGTTCCTATTCCCTTGTATCCATATCCCATCCATTATCTCCCTCTCCTATCCTGCCCTTGTTCAGCTGCTGATCCCCCTGTGTAGGACCCTGGCCTGGCTTACGTGTTTGATTTTGGTACTTCCCTTTGGCTGTATATATTATCTGTTGTCTGTGGGTTTCTGTTGGTTGATTGAGCACTATTTGTATGTGGGGTGTTTGTTTATTTATATCACTTATCTTAAATAAACATTATTCTTATTTCACTTTACATGCGTTTTGGTTTCCTCTTTGCAGTCCACACAATCTGGTCACACCTGTTCATGATAACTGGGATGTTATCAAAGGTCATGTGCGTGTAAAGGCGGGCCGTCCCAATACTTCTGCCAATATAGTGGATATATCCCACCTATTCTCTCAGCAATGAATATATGACACAGTCTAACCTCTTGATACCCAATCTACAGCCTGAGGGCCAAATAGGGTTCTTTAATACTTACCATATGGCCCTCGGGTCCCCAGCAACCAGTAGTGGGAGTGGAACCATTGATATGTAATGTGCAAATTGTTAGCACTATACAAATAATGTATATGAATAATAATAATGCATTTCCTTGGGATTAATAAATTATTCTGGCACGGAGGATCCTGCATGCTAGGGGAACGTTGTCGTTCAGGGACACAAGGCTGGGGAATGTGATGAGTGGGTGGAGGATGGGAGATTAAAAAAAAGTTACACTTGGGGGCAGCGACACCATGGGTTATATGAGCTCTGAGCTCTTCAGGAGACACTCATTGCTCCAACCTCCACTGAGTATCCAGGATCCAGGAGATCCTCATCCAACCCCAGCAACCCTTGGGATCCACCTGCCACCATGACTGCCTGCTCGCTCTCGGGGGTCTCCTGCCTGGTGACGGGGGCCAGCGGCTTCGTCGGGCACAGGATTGTCCAGATGTTGCTGGAGGAAGAGCCGGAACTGGAGGAACTCCGGGTCATGGACAAGAACTTGAGTGAGGACCTCCTGAAGACCTGCCAGAGTGAGTGAGCTTCCTGGACATGCTGGGGGGGGGGGGGGGGGGGTGTCCTGCGGGGTAGGGAGGTCTCTCTAGGGGCATTCACTCTCTCATTTTGTCCTGGTGACCACCAACACTAACAAAAAAAAACCTGAAAATTCAACACTTTGAGTTGTCACCAGAACAGGAGTAGAGAGGAAACCTTCTGAAGGGGACACATTGTTTTTGGTGACACCTGTATGAAGGGATTTCCCAACTCAACTGTATCTACGGGACAAGAAGAGGATGTAGGTTTCCACAATAAAACGCAGACAGCAATGCAAAAAAAAATAATAATGGGGGTTTTAACTCCTCGATACTCCATCCAAAACTGCAAAAAATTACTTTAGAGTTACTTTACGTGCAAGTTCTTCAATTAGGCTTCAATTTAGCAATATTATCCTACAATTCTTATTTTTTATATGTGGAATCTAAACCAAAATCTATAACAAAAAAAATATTTTTTTTTCTTCAGTTTTTACCACATATTTACAGTAGTTTTACAGTTTTTATAAATTTTTTTTTTACGTTTTTATCTTTTTTTTTTCTATATATATATATATATATATATATATATATATATATATATATTAATGATTAATAATATTATTTATTTAATAATAATATTATTTTGACCATAATTTTTTTTTTTTACAGTAGTTTTACAGTTTTTATAAATATCAATTTTTTTTACATTTTTATCTTTTTTTTTCTATAATTTGTCTCATTTAAAATGAAACTAAAATGTTTTTGGTACGAAGCATGGCAACATTATTTGCAAATAAAAAAATACATTTTTTCTTTCCATTTTGCAAATGTTTTTGCTATGCAACAGTGAAAGAAATATGAGAATGTAAGAAAATGTAAAAAAATATAAAAATAAAAAAAATCGATGCTTAATAATATTATTTAATTAATAATAATAATATTTTGACCATAATTTTTTTTACAGTAATTTTACAGCTTTTGTAAATATTATTTTTTTATTTTTACTTTTTTATCTTTTTTTTTTTCTATAATTTGTCTCATTTAAAATGAAACTAAAATGTTTTTGCTGCAAAGCGTTATTTGCAAATAAAAAAAAAAATACATTTTTCTTTCCATTTTGCAAATGTTTTTGCTATGCAACAGTGAAAGAAATAGGAGAATGTAAGAAAATGTAAAAAAATAAAAAAATAAAAAAAATTAATGATTAATAATATTATTTAATTAATAATAATAATATTATTTTGACCATACTTTTTTTTTACAGTAGTTTTACAGTTTTTAAAATGATACATTTTTTAAAATTTTTATTAAAAAAAAATTCATAATTTGTCTCATTTAAAATAAAACGAATACGTTTCTGGTACAACGCATGGCAAAGTTATTTGCAAATAAAAAGGGGCATTTTCTTTACATTTCTTGTTATGCAACAGTGTAGAAATAACAGAATGAATGAAAATGTAAAACAAAAAAAAAAAACAAAAAATGTATGTAGTCCATCGGCTGCAGAGTCACACCTTCGTCCCTGAGGAAGATCTGCACTACATAGTGCAATTGAAACGCGTTGGACACACATTTGTGAAGCTCCCTCCTTCTTCCTTTTTTTAAGCTGGTTCCCCCTTATATATATTTTTATCATCAGCAGCAATATGCATGACATGTTATATTATTAACTGATTGATTGTTTGTTGAATAAAATGTGTATATTTTTTTTACTACCGCTGTCTTGCGTCCATTTAAAGTCTTTGAGGAATCTTGTTCTTTAATATATACCGGGATGGGGCGCATAGGCCAGCACAGTTGGTTAGAGGAGGCAAAGCTTTACTATTACTTTCCTATGGGGAGGTTCACCCTCTTACTGTCCTGGTGACTACTCACAGGAAATCTATACTTGTACAGTCAACAGAACAGGAACTGAGGGAAATCTTTCAATGGGGACCCCTCTACCGGTGACAACTAAGAGGGGATCCCCCCCCTAATTTTAAGAAGATTTTCTCTACTGCTGTGTCTCCCAGACAGGAAGTAAGAGAACATTTCCCAAAGATACAGAATGCAAATAATAACAATAATAATGGGATTGAACAACTTTCCATCAAAAAAGCAAGCTTGGCTTTTGATAAAGTTTCAGTAAGGGCTCATTTAGATTTGCCACTGGGGGGGTAAAAATGTGTAGTTGTCCTGCATTCTTAGTGCCCCCCCAACCAACCTCTCCTGCTTAAGCGTCGTTACAAGGGGTGGGCAGGAGGGACAGCTGCCCAGGGCGCAGATGAGCGGGGGGGGGAATAGGCGCAGAGTGATACATCCATTCTAAGGCATGTACTATCATTGGGGGGGGGTTACAATTCTGAATCCTTGCCCTGGGTGCTGGAGGACCCGGTCCCGGTACTGGATGGGGGGTGTTCACACGCCTGGGGTCACTGTGCACCTGTTGCGTTCAGCGGGCAATAAGCCCCCCCCGAATGCATTTCAATCAATGCGCGTTTGGGTTGCGATTATGCGGTTAAAACTGGTGGTCAAACGGCTCTGAAAGGCGATCTGAATATGGATACATTTTCACCTCATATACCCAGTCTTAGAAACGATTGCATCAGGACTGATATAATGCTGGTATGTGAGAGATAACATCAGTGACAGGAGATAGGGAGATACAAAGTAACATTGTTTATAAACATTGATCAGATGGGAGATAGAGAGATACAAAGTAACATTGTTTATAAACATTGATCAGACAGGAGATAGAGAGATACAAAGTAACATTGTTTATAAACATTGATCAGACGGGAGATAGAGAGATACAAAGTAACATTGTTTATAAACATTGATCAGACAGGAGATAGAGAGATACAAAGTAACATTGTTTATAAACATTGATCAGACCGGAGATAGAGAGATACAAAGTAACATTGTTTATAAACATTGATCAGACAGGAGATAGAGAGATACAAAGTAACATTGTTTATAAATATTGATCAGACAGGAGATAGAGAGATACAAAGTAACATTGTTTATAAATATTGATCAGACAGGAGATAGAGAGATACAAAGTAACATTGTTTATGAACATTGATCAGACGGGAGATAGAGATACAAAGTAACATTGTTTATAAACACTGAGCAGACGGGATATAGAGAGATACAAAGTAACATTGTTTATAAACATTGATCAGACGGGAGATATAGAGATACAAAGTAACATTGTTTATAAACGTTGATCAGACGGGAGATAGAGAGATACAAAGTAACATTGTTTATAAACATTGATCAGACTGGAGATAGAGAGATACAAAGTAACATTGTTTATAAACATTGATCAGACTGGAGATAGAGAGATACAAAGTAACATTGTTTATAAACATTGATCAGACGGGAGATAGAGAGATACAAAGTAACATTGTTTATAAACATTGATCAGATGGGAGATAGAGAGATACAAAGTAACATTGTTTATAAACGTTAATCAGACGGGAGATAGAGATACAAAGTAACATTGTTTATAAACACTGAGCAGACGGGATATAGAGAGATACAAAGTAACATTGTTTATAAACATTGATCAGACGGGAGATAGAGAGATACAAAGTAACATTGTTTATAAACGTTGATCAGACGGGAGATAGAGAGATACAAAGTAACATTGTTTATAAACATTGATCAGATGGGAGATAGAGAGATACAAAGTAACATTGTTTATAAACACTGATCAGACTGGAGATAGAGAGATACAAAGTAACATTGTTTATAAACATTGATCAGATGGGAGATAGAGAGATACAAAGTAACATTGTTTATAAACACTGATCAGACTGGAGATAGAGAGATACAAAGTAACATTGTTTATAAACATTGATCAGATGGGAGATAGAGAGATACAAAGTAACATTGTTAATAAACATTGATCAGATGGGAGATAGAGAGATACAAAGTAACATTGTTAATAAACATTGAGCTGAATTCTTAAGAGAGAACAAAGAAGCAGCTTTTATCCACCTGAGCTGCCCAGATACCAAAATGTGGCAACAAGGGGACACCTGAGGTGGCCCCCTATAGTGAGTGATAGCATGAAAACCTGAAACCTTCATGATGTGTCACCTTTACTTTCTAATCATCAAGAGAGGAGAGTAATACTTAGAATACCCCTTTATTAGCAGGTCTCTGTGGCCGGGATGTGTCTCTGATGACATTCGATCGTGTTGCTTCTCACACTCGGTGAATCAAGGAACATCTGCACACCGGTATTTACACAAACTCCCTCTGTATACAGATCCCGCGCCAGGCCAGCAGTCCCCCTCCTCCCCCGCTGCCAGCCAGTGATGAGCAATACGATCATCTGGAAGCCGGGTGAATTCTCTAGCTACAAATACTTCAACTCTTCCCAAAATAGATAAAAAAAAATCTACAGGCGTCTATTTATATATATTAAAAAAAAATTGCTGTGTGAATGCCCTAACCCAGTGTTTCTCAACTCCAGTCCTCAAGGCGCACCAACAGGTCATGTTTTCAGGATTTCCTTCAGATGAAAAGGCTGTGGTAATTACTAAGGCAGTGAAACTGATCAAATCACCTGTGCAAATTAGTGGAAATCCTGAAAACATGACCTGTTGGTGCGCCTTGAGGACTGGAGTTGAGAAACACTGCCCTAACCGTCCCGAATAATCACCATATTCTGTCCAATATATTTTCTGGCTCCATCTAGTGGCCATAATGTGGTAGTTTCCTGAAATATTTTCAATCTGCAATATTAAATTATAGCCACTAGATGGCGATCATAGGATTGCAAACCTATTATACACCATAGAGTGATTATCCGTGACACCGCAGGAGCAGGATTGAGAGACAAGGACAGAGTGTTGTCACCCTGTAACAGGAAGTGTCTGAACAGGGACCTCCATGGCAGGATTATCGGAGGGGGGGGGAACACACGTCTACAAACTATTCCATAGTTTGTAGACGCAATAACATTTGCGCAAACCAATCAATATACGTTTATTGGGATTTTTTTAATCAAAAATACGTAGCAGAATACATATTGGCCTAAATTTTTTTTTTTTACATTTTTTTTTTATTATTGGATATGTATTATAGCAAAGAGTTAAAAAAATATATTTTTTTTTTTAAATTGTTGCTCTTTTTTTGTTTATAGAGCAAAAAACCCCCAAAAAAACCATTTGTGCAAACCAATCAATATACGCTTATTGCGATTTTTTACCAAAGAATATGTAGAAGAAGACATACTGGCCTAAACTGATGAAGAAATTAAGTTTTTTTTATTTTTTTTTGGGGGGGGGGGTATATTTATTATAGCAAAAAGTAAAAAATATTGTTTATTTTTTTTCAAAATTGTTGCTCTTTTTTTGTTTATAGCGCAAAAAATAAAATCCACAGAGGTTAAAGAAAAAAATTGTGCAAACCAATCAATATATGCATATTACGATTTTTTTTTCTTTTTTACCAAAAAATATGTAGAAGAATACATATTGGCCTAAACTGATGAAGAAATTTTTTTTTTTTTTGGGGGGGGGGGGGTATTTATTATAGCAAAAAGTAAAAAATATTGTTTTTTTTTTTTTTTCAAAATTGTTGCTCTTTTTTTGTTTATAGTGCAAAAAATAAAATCCGCAGAAATAAAAATAAAAATTTGTGCTAACCAATCAGTATACGCATATTACGATTTTTTTTTTTTTTTGCCAAAAAATATGTAGAAGAATACATATTGGCCTAAACTGATGAAGAAATTAGTTTTTTTTTTATTTAGTTTTTTTTTTTTTTTTGGGGGGGGGGTATATTTATTATAGCAAAAAGTTAAAAATTTTGTTTTTTTTTTTTTGAAAAATGTTGCTCTGTTTTTGTTTATAGCGCAAAAATAAAATCCGCAGAGGTGATCAAATACCACCAAAAGAAAGCTCTACTTGTGGGGAAAAAAAGGACGTCAATTTTATTTGGATACAACGTCGCACAACCGCGCAGTTGTCAGTTAAAATAACTTAGTGCCTTATCTCAAAAAATGGCCTGGTCAGAAAGGGGGTGGGCGGCTGAAGCGGTTAAAAGATGTTATTGGAGAAAGGATGACCCCCACTTGGTTCCGGGGCTTTCCTGTTCCTCCAGGGAGCTCCAAAACTACAGTAAAATGGCCAGACAGTGGGAGAACGTTTGTTCCTCGATCTCCTCTATTAGTGAACCCGGAAGTGAGGAGGATTTAATCACTTCCAGGTCCAGAGACGTCATTCCCTGACGGAGGAAGCAGCTCATCTTGGCTTGATTGGCTGCAGTAGAGGGGAGGGGGGGGCATTGGGGGTAATATACCCCCTGATATCTCCATGTAGAGGACCTGTGACCCGCGCTTACTATCACATAGAGAGCTTTTTAGCCTCCTTGTAATAGCAATAAAGTTAACCACTTGCCAACCGCAATACATACATATACAGTGTCTCACAAAAGTAAGTACACCCCTCACATTTGTGTAAATATTTTCTTCTATCATTTCATGTGACAACACTGAAGAAATGACACTTTGCTACAATGTAAAGTAGTGAGTGTACAGCATGTATAACAGTGTAAATTTGCTGTCCCCTCAAAATAACTCTTGGGGGCCCAAAGTGTCAATATTTTGTGTGGCCACCATTATTTTCCAGCACTGCCTTAACCATCTTGGGCATGGAGTTCACCAGAGCTTCACAGGTTGTCACTGGAGTCCTCTTCCCCTCCTCCATGACGACATCACGGAGCTGGTGGATGTTAGAGACCTTGCGCTCCTCCACCTTCTGTTTGAGGATGTCCCACAGATGATCAATAGGGTTTAGGTCTGGAGACATGCTTGGCCAGTCCATCACCTTTACCCTCAGCTTCTTTAGCAAGGCAGTGGTGGTCTTGGAGATGTGTTTGGGGTGGTTATCACGTTGGAATACTGCCCTGCGGCCCAGTCTCTGAAGGGAGGGGATCATGCTCTACTTCAGTATGTCACAGTACATGTTGGCATTCATGGTTCCCTCAATGATCTGTAGCTCCCCAGTGCCGGCAGCACTCATGAAGCCCCAGACCATGACACTCCCACCACCATGCTTGACTGTAGACAAGACACACTTGTCTTTGTCCTCCTCACCTGGTTGCCACCACACACGCTTGTCACCATCTGAACCAAATAAGTTTATCTTGGTCTCATCAGACCACAGGACATGGTTCCAGTAATCCATATCCTTAGTCTGCTTGTCTTCAGCAAACTGCAGGCTTTCTTGTGCATAATCTTTAGAAGAGGCTTCCTTCTGGGACGACAGCCATGCAGACCAATTTGATGCAGTGTGCGGCGTATGGTCTGACAGGGCCGATCCTAGGGTCACAGGCGACTGGGTGCAGAAATATTTCTGGCGCCCCCACATGGGCGTGGTCATTTTAGTAACTCCTCCCCTTTACAAATATTTCTATGGCAACGACTCAACCACAGAGATGCTCCACCATGAAGTCCTCATTATCCTGGGATCCTTATAGGTACAATAAACAAAATACAGGAAGAGAAGCAAGAGTACATTATTGGGACCTGGAGGGGGGCCTCTCTGATGGAGGCACAGAGTGCTTCTGTTAGAGAGTCTGTTAGAAAGAGCCCCCAGAAATACTACAGACATGATACAGGAGATGATCAGAGACTGCAGACATAGTACACTAGATGATCAGAGACTGCAGACATAGTACAGGAGATGGTCAGAGACTGCAGACATGGTACAGGAGATGGTCAGAGACTGCAGACATAGTACACTAGATGATCAGAGACCGCAGACATGGTACAGGAGATGGTCAGAGACTGCAGACATGGTACAGGAGATGGTCAGAGACTGCAGACATGGTACAGGAGATGGTCAGAGACTTCAGACATGGTACAGGAGATGGTCAGAGACTGCAGACATGGTACAGGAGATGGTCAGAGACTTCAGACATGGTACAGGAGATGCTCAGAGACTGCAGACATAGTACAGGAGATGGTCAGAGACTGCAGACATGGTACAGGAGATGGTCAGAGACTTCAGACATGGTACAGGAGATGCTCAGAGACTGCAGACATAGTACAGGAGCTGGTCAGAGACTAGGGTCACAGGCGACTGATCAGGAGTACAGGAGATGATCAGAGACTACAGACATAGTACAGGAGATGATCAGAGACTGCAGACATAATACAGGAGATGGACAGAGACTGCAGACATAATACAGGAGATGGTCAGAGACTGCAGACATAGTACAGGAGATGATCAGAGACTGCAGACATAGTACAGGAGATGGTCAGAGACTGCAGACATAGTACAGGAGATGATCAGAGACTGCAGACATAATAGAGGAGATGATCAGAGACTGCAGACATAGTACAGGAGATGGTCAGAGACTGCAGACATAGTACAGGAGATGATCAGAGACTGCAGACATAATACAGGAGATGGTCAGAGACTGCAGACATAGTACAGGAGATGGTCAGAGACTGCAGACATAGTACAGGAGATGGTCAGAGACTGCAGACATGGTACAGGAGATGGTCAGAGACTGCAGACATAATACAGGAGATGGTCAGAGACTGCAGACATAGTACAGGAGATGGTCAGAGACTGCAGACATGGTACAGGAGATGATCAGAGACTGCAGACTAAGGATGAGCTCCAGCGTGTTCGCAAGCTGCACATGCCAAGCCCGCCAGGAAGTCGGCAATGCGCTGCGCTAATCACAAGCAGTGAGACATTTCTCGATCTCTGCAGCCGCAAAGCACCCTTGTCCATTGAAATCAATGGGCAGTGCCTGCAAAGCGCCTCCGCAGTTGCGCCTTTGAACCCTTTAGTGGGGGTTAAATGTACCTCTAAAGCGACGGTAAAGCGCCACTAAAAGTAGCAGCGCATTACCGCCAACGCCCCCGCACTGTCAGTGTGAAAGGCCTCTTAGTACATCTCATTAAACAACACATCTGTAATTGAACTACTGAGGTGCAGGAAGGGGCAGGGGCTGTGTATCCTATTGTAATCTATCATATTATAAAACATCTCCTAGCAGGGGCAGCTCAAAGCCTAAAGGTGTGCAGGGGATGCCATTCCTACACACAGCACACTGACTCACCTCAGTTCTCTCTCTGTGCAGCCCGAGATAGAGATGGGAGGGGGAGGCATTCCAACTGGAGTTGGTAGAGACAGGGCGGGATCCCAGTGTGAGGAATTTATTCCCGCACATCAGCAGCCACTGACTAGAACCCTCGTGTCAGGAAGAGGAGCGCCCCTCCCCCGAGCACTGCCAGGCTGGACGGGCTGCCCTATGCTCACACTGGAGTTCTTGGACACTCACAAGGAGAGAAGGAGGGAGGGGAGAAGTCTGGCTCTTCGGCGCCCCCACCTCTGCAGGCGCCTGGGTGCAAAGCACCCTTCGCACCCTGGGTAGGATCAGCCCTGTGGTCTGAGCACTGACAGGCTGACCCCCCCACCCCTTCAACCTCTGCAGCAATACTGGCAGCACTCATACGTCTATTTCCCAAAGACAACCTCTGGATCTGACGCTGAGCACGTGACCTCAACTTCTTTGGTGGACCATGGTGAGGCCTGTTCTGAGTGGAACCTGTCCTGTTAAACCACTGTATGGTCTTGGCCACCGTGCTGCAGCTCAGTTTCAGGGTCTTGGCAATCTTCTTATAGCCTAGGCCATCTCTATGTAGAGCAGGGGTCTCAAACTGGTGGCCCTCCAGCTGTTGCGAAACTACAAGTCCCATCATGCCTCTGTCTGTGCGAGTCATGCTTGTAACTGTCAGCCTTGCAATGCCTCATGGGACTTGTAGTTTCACAACAGCTGGAGGGCCGCCAGTTTGAGATCCCTGATGTAGAGCAACAATTCTTTTCTTCAGATCCTCAGAGAGTTCTTTGCCATGAGGTGCCATGTTGAACTTCCAGCGACCAGTATGAGAGAGTGAGAGCGATAACACCAAATTTAACACACCTGTTCCCCATTCACACCTGAGACCTTGTAACACTAACGAGTCACATGACACCGGGGAGGGAAAGTGGCTAATTGGGCCCAATTTGGACATTTTCACTTAGGGGTGTACTCACTTTTATTGCCAGCGGTTTAGATATTAATGGCTGTGTGTTGAGTTATTTTGAGGGGACAGCAAATTTACACTGTTATACAAGCTGTACACTCACTACTTTACATTGTAGCAAAGTGTCATTTCTTCAGTGTTGTCACATGAAAAGATAGAAGAAAATATTTACATAAATGTGAGGGGTGTACTCACTTTTGTGAGATACTGTACATATATATATATATATATATATATATATATATATATATATATATATATGTTGCAGTTTGCAACACCTACCATTTTATTCTCTAGGGCCTCTGCTTATATTTATACAGCAATGATTCGGCATTTAAAGACACTTGAACTGAGTTCCCTTTGTGATGCCTCCGCAGGGTTCCAGGACAGGACGGCGGTGAAGACACTGCAAGGTGACATCCGAGACACCGACTTCCTGCACCGATCCTGCCGGGGGGTCAATCTGGTCTTTCACACGGCGGCCATTATCGACACGGTGGGCAAAGTGAGCAAAGACGTCGTCATGTCCATCAATGTGACCGGTGAGATTAGAAACCGCAGACAACATGATCCAAATAGTAAAAGGGAACTCTGACCAAAAAAAAAAAAAGCGCCACCATCTGGAATCGTTTTCAGGCGCAGCACACACGCTGCAGGGATCTTTGCCCATGTGTACGGGACCTGGAAGATCCTACACTGTGTCTAGGCATGTGCCGGATGGACCCCTTGTGCATGCGCAGACACACCACGAACCCCGACCAGCAGACATACCACTCTGTTTCTGCGCATGCGTAAGATCCCGCAATCTGCCTCCTGAGAGGAGTGACATACAAGTCCCAGGAGGCAGCAAGGCCGCACACATGCGCAGAAGTGCCGCAACGAATCCCAGAGTCAGCTGTGGCATTCCTGCGCATGCGCGGGGTCCAGGTACGTCATCCTCACCTAGGTGAGACCGAGGAACCTCACCTTAAGGGGAAAATTATTTACTTAAAAACATTTTTTTTTTTGTTTTTTTTTTGCAATTCTGTTATAGGGAGGGGGGAGAGCAACTTTAACCACTTGACCACTGGGCACTTAAACCCCCTTAATAACCAGACCAATTTTCAGCTTTTGGTGCTCTCACATTTTGAATGACAATTACTCAGTCATGCAACACTGTACCCATATGAAATTTTTGTCCTTTTTTTCACACAAACAGAGCTTTCTTTTGGTGGTATTTAATCACTGCTGGGTTCTTTATTTTTTGCGCTATAAAAGAAAAAAGACAGAAAATTCGGTAAAAAAATGCATTTTTCTTCGTTTCTGTTATAAAATTTTGCAAATTAGTAATTTTTTCTTGATATATTTTGGCCAAAATTTATACTGCTACATATCTTTGGTAAAAATAACCCAAATCGGTGTATATTATTTGGTCTTTGTGAAAGTTATAGAGTCCACAAGCTATGGTGCCAATCTCTGAAAATTGATCACACCTGAAGTACTGACGGCCTATCTCATTTCTTGAGACCCTAACATGCCAGAAAAGTACAAATACCCCCCAAATGACCCCTTTTTGGAAAGAAGACATTCAAAGGTATTTAGAAAGATGCATGATGAGTTTTTTGAAGTTGTCATTTTTTCCCACAATTCTTTGCAAAATCAAGATTTTTTTTTCTTTTTTTTTTTCCACAAAATTGTCATATTAGCAGGTTATTTCTCACACACAGCATATGTATACCACAAATTACACCCCAAATCACATTCTGCTATTAATCCCGAGTATGGCGATACCACATGTGTGAGACTTTTACACAGTGTGGCCACATACAGAGGCCCAACATGCAGGGAGCACCTTCAGGCGTTCTGGAGCTCCCAGGCCAATTCTGACATTTCTCTCCTACATGTAAAAATCATAATTTATTTGCTAGAAAATTACATAGAACCCCAAAACATTATATATATTTTTTTAGCAAAGACCCTAGAGAATACAATGGCGGTCGTTGCAACTTTTTATCTTGTACGGTATTTGCGCAGCAATTTTTCAAACGTGTTTTAAAAAAAAAAAAACAGTTTTGTGCTTTAAAAAAAAACAAAACAGTAAAGCTAGCCCAATGTTTTTGCATAACGTGAAAGATGAAGTTATGCCGAGTAAATAGATACCTAACATGTCACCCTTCAAAATTGCACACGCTCGTGGAATGGCGCCAAACTTCGCTACTTAAAAATCCTCATAGGAGACACTTTAACATTTTTTACTGGTTACATGTTGTGAGTTACAGAGGAGGTCTAGGGCCAAAATTATTGCTCTCGCTCTACCGATCGCAGCGATACCTCACATGTGTGGTTTGAACACCGTTTTCATATGTGGGCAGGACTTACGTATGCGTTCACTTCTGCATGTGAGCACACGGGGACAAAAAATATATATATATTTTTTTATTGTTCATTTTACTTTATTTATTTTAGTTTGACGCTTTTTTCCAAAAAATACATTTTTTGATCACTTTTATTCCTATTACAAGGAATGTAAACATCCCCTGTAATAGGAATACGGCATGACAGGTCCTCTTTACAGTGAGATATGGGGTCAATAAAACCCCACATCTCACCTCTAGGCTGGGAAGCCTGGAATAAAAAAAAAGACCCTGGCTTCATACGTAGCGGTGAGTCGGTAGAAGCACCTGAGGGCGGCAGGAGGGGGGGACGTCCCCTCTCGCCTCCCGTAAGAACGATCAAGCAGTGGAACAGCTGCTATGATCATTCTCATGGTGTAGGGAATCACCGGCTGAAAAAGCTGATATCTGATTGATGCCTGTAGCTGCACCCATCATTCAGATATCCCCGCTCAAATTCAAGGACGTCGTATGACAACCGGCGGGCAGGAAGTGGTTAAAACACATTTTTTTTTAACACAAAGTTGTCCATTTATACAATTTTTCTAACACATAGCAGGTACATACCAAACATGACACCCCAAAATAGATTCTCCTACTCCTCCTGAGTATGACGATACCACATGTGTGAGACTTCCACAGCCTGGCCACATACAGAGGCCGAGTACAGCTGAGTATGGCAGAGTATAGCCGAGTATGGCTGGGTATGGTTGAGCATGGCAAAGTATGGCTGGGTATCACCGAGTATTGCAGAGTATGGCTGGGTATGGCGGGGTATTGCGGGGTATTGCAGAGTATTGCGGGGTATTGCAGAGTATTGCGGGGTATTGCAGAGTATTGCGGGGTATTGCTGGGTATTGTGGGGTATTGCAGGGTATTGCAGGGCATTGCAGAGTATTGCGGGATATTGCAGAGTATTGCGGGGCATTGCAGAGTATTGCGGGGCATTGCAGAGTATTGCAGACTATTGCGGAGCATTGCAGAGTATTGCAGGGCATTGCAGAGTATTACGGGGTATTGCAGAGTATTGCGGGGCATTGCAGAGTATTGCGGGGCATTGCAGAGTATTACGGGGTATTGCAGAGTATTGCGGGGCATTGCAGAGTATTGCGGGGCATTGCAGAGTATTTCAGACTATTGCGGAGCATTGCAGAGTATTGCAGAGTATTGCGGGGTATTGCAGAGTATTGCGGGGCATTGCAGAGTATTGTGGGGCATTGCAGAGTATTGTGGGGCATTGCAGAGTATTGCGGGGCATTGCAGAGTATTGCAGACTATTGCGGAGCATTGCAGAGTATTGCAGGGCATTGCAGAGTATTGCGGGGCATTGCAGAGTATTGCAGACTATTGCGGAGCATTGCAGAGTATTGCGGGGCATTGCAGAGTATTGCAGACTATTGCGGAGCATTGCAGAGTATTGCAGGGCATTGCAGAGTATTGCGGGGTATTGCAGAGTATTGCGGGGCATTGCAGAGTATTGCGGGGTATTGCAGAGTATTGCGGGGCATTGCAGAGTATTGCGGGGTATTGCAGGGCATTGCAGAGTATTGCGGGATATTGCAGAGTATTGCGGGGCATTGCAGAGTATTGCGGGGCATTGCAGAGTATTGCAGACTATTGCGGAGCATTGCAGAGTATTGCAGGGCATTGCAGAGTATTACGGGGTATTGCAGAGTATTGCGGGGCATTGCAGAGTATTGCGGGGCATTGCAGAGTATTGCGGGGCATTGCAGAGTATTTCAGACTATTGCGGAGCATTGCAGAGTATTGCAGAGTATTGCGGGGCATTGCAGAGTATTGTGGGGCATTGCAGAGTATTGCAGACTATTGCGGAGCATTGCAGAGTATTGCAGGGCATTGCAGAGTATTGCGGGGCATTGCAGAGTATTGCAGACTATTGCGGAGCATTGCAGAGTATTGCAGGGCATTGCAGAGTATTGTGGGGCATTGCAGAGTATTGCGGGGTATTGCAGAGTATTGCGGGGCATTGCAGAGTATTGCGGGGTATTGCAGAGTATTGCGGGGCATTGCAGAGTATTGCGGGGTATTGCGGGGCATTGCAGAGTATTGCGGGGTATTGCAGAGTATTGCGGGGCATTGCAGAGTATTGCACACGGTATTGCAGAGTATTGCACTGGGAATTGCAGAGTATTGCGGGGCATTGCAGAGTATTGCACAGGGTATTGCATAGTATTGCACAGGTTATTGCAGAGTAGTGCTGGGTATTGCTGAGCATGGGGGGGATGGCTGAGCATGGAGGGATGGATGGATGTGACTGCACATGTCACTGAGCAGCGCTGTGGGCACTACACATCCAGCCCACAGTGCGGCTCCCATCCGATCCCTCCCCCTCTGTACTGATCGGTACAGAGAGGGGAGGGAGGAACCAGCGTCATGACATGACGCTGGTTTGTTTACATGTGATCGCTCCGTCATTTGACAGAGCGATCGCATGGTAAACGGCCGCAATTAGCATGGTACTGGTAAACGGCCGCGGTCACGGATGTTCCCGTGTGTGCGCCCCAGGGGGCGCGTGGGAGCAGTTTTCTGGAATCACATCATATGACGTGATCCCAGAGTTATCCAACTGCCCTGCAGCCGTCATTTGGCTACTGGTTAAGAAAGGGTGTAAAATTATTCATTTAGCTTTTACATTTTAGAAGGTTATGCCTCGGGATTTCAAACAATTTTAAAGAATGCCTTGACTGAAAAAAAAGGTTGAGAAACACTGTTATAAACTTTGTATTTCTCTATCTCCCATCTGATCAATGTTTATAAACAATGTTACTTTGTATCTCTCTATCTCCTGTCTGATCAATGTTTATAAACAATGTTACTTTGTATCTCTCTATCTCCCGTCTGATCAATGTTTATAAACAATGTTACTTTGTATCTCTCTATCTCCTGTCTGATCAATGTTTATAAACAATGTTTCTTTGTATCTCTCTATCTCCTGCCTGATCAATGTTTAAAGTAATTTTCTAGCAAAAAAAAGCACAGATTTTTACATATATGAGAGAAGTCTCCGAATTTGTCTGGTAAGCAATAGGCAGCTGCAATGGCTTGAGGAATCGGACCCACCCACCTCACATGAAAGTAGCTCTGCAGAATTTAGCTGCAGCATTGAAAAAAAGAGTGGAGTTGGAGAAGAGTTTCTTGAAGGGAACATGTCTGGATAAAAACATTCCACCGATGTTCACTTGTATCCAGGCCTCTATAACTACTCGGTACCACACTGACCCTGAGAAAGCATGCATGGAAGATTCGGGACCGCAAATACTGAATTGTGTCAGTGACTGACCAAATAGATGATGGAAGCCGGGCCGTCTTTAACGCAGGGCAAATGGGGCATCTGCCCGGGGCCCATTCATAGTTGGAGGGCCCCAAACACTGTTAAGTCAAGTGCATTTGTTTTCTCCTTTCTATCCAGCTTGGCACGGGTTGCTGGGTGTTGTAGTGCAGAGCAGTGATTGACAGCTGTGGGCTCAACAATAACCCCTTCTCCACCCTCAGCAATAACCCCCTCCCTGCTTCTCCACCCTCAGCAATAACCCCCTCCCTGCTTCTCCACCCTCAGCAATAACCCCCTCCCTGCTTCTCCACCCTCAACAATAACCCCCTCCCCGCTTCTCCACCCTCAACAATAACCCCCCTCCCCGCTTCTCCACCCTCAACAATAACCCCCTCCCCGCTTCTTCACCCTCAGCAAGAACCCCCCCTCCACTTCTCCACCCTCAACAATAACCCCCTCCCCGCTTCTCCACCCTCAGCAAGAACCCACCTCCCCCTTCTCCACCCTCAACATTAACCCCCTCCCCACTTCTCCACCCTCAGCAATAACCCCATCCCCGCTTCTCCACCCTCAGCAAGAACCCCCCCCTCCGCTTCTCCACCCTCAGCAAGAACCCCCCTCTCCGCTTCTCCACCCTCAACAATAACCCCCTCCCCGCTTCTCCACCCTCAGCAAGAACCCACCTCCCCGCTTCTCCACCCTCAGCAAGAACCCCCCTCCCCCCTTCTCCACCCTCAACATTAACCCCCTCCCTGCTTCTCCACCCTCAACAATAACCCCTCCCCACTTCTCCACCCTCAGCAATAACCCCCTCCCCACTTCTCCACCCTCAACAATAACCCCCTCTCCGCTTCTCCACCCTCAACAATAACCCCCTCCCTGCTTCTCCACCCTCAACAATAACCCCCTCTCCGCTTCTCCACCCTCAACAATAACCCCTTCTCCGCTTCTCCACCCTCAACAATAACCCCTCCCCGCTTCTCCACCCTCAACAATAACCCCCACCCCGCTTCTCCATCCTCAACAATAACCCCCTCCCCGCTTCTCCACCCTCAATAATAACCGGCTCCCCGCTTCTCCACCCTCAGCAATAACCCCCTCCCCGCTTCTCCACTCTCAACAATAACCCCTCCCCGCTTCTCCACCCTCAACAATAACCGGCTCCCCACTTCTCCACCCTCAACAATAACCCCCTCCCCGCTTCTCCACCCTCAGCAATAACCCACCTCCCCCTTCTCCACCATCAACAATAACCCCCTCCCCGCTTCTCCACCCTCAACAATAACCCCCTCCCCGCTTCTCCACCCTCAGCAATAACCCCCTCCCCGCTTCTCCACCCTCAACAATAACCCCCCTCCCCGCTTCTCCACCCTCAACAATAACCGGCTCCCCGCTTCTCCACCCTCAACAATAACCCCTCCCCACTTCTCCACCCTCAACAATAACCCCCTCCCCGCTTCTCCACCCTCAGCAATAACCCACCCCCCCTTCTCCACCATCAACAATAACCCCCTCCCCGCTTCTCCACCCTCAACAATAACCCCCTCCCCGCTTCTCCACCCTCAACAATAACCGGCTCCCCGCTTCTCCACCCTCAACAATAACCCCCTCCCCGCTTCTCCACCCTCAGCAATAACCCACCTCCCCGCTTCTCCACCCTCAGCAATAACTGGCTTCCCGCTTCTCCACTCTCAACAATAACACCCTCCCCGCTTCTCCACCCCCAACAATAACCCCCTCCCCGCTTCTCCACCCACAGCAATAACCCCCCTCCCCGCTTCTCCACCCTAAACAACAACCTCCCTCTCCGCTTCTCCACCCTCAACAATAACCCCCTCCCCGCTTCTCCACTCTCAACAATAACCCCCTCCCTCTTCTCCACCCTCAACAATAACCCCCTCCCCGCTTCTCCACCCTCAACAATAACCCCCTCCCCGCTTCTCCACCCTCAGCAATAACCCCCTCCCCGCTTCTCCACCCTCAGCAATAACACACCTCCCCGCTTCTCCACCCTCAGCAATAACCCCCTCCCCTTTTCTCCACCCTAAACAACAATCTCCCTCTCTGCTTCTCCACCCTAAACAATAATCTCCCTCTCCTCTTCTCTACCCTCAGCAATAAACCCACCTCCCCAGTTCTACACCCTCAACAATAACCCCCTCCCCGCTTCTCCACCCTCAGTAAGAACTCCCCCGCTTCTCCACCCTCAGCAATAACCCCCCTCCCCGCTTCTCCACCCTAAACAATAACCCCCCTCTCCACTTCTCCACCCTAAACAATAACCCCCTCTCCGCTTCTCCACCTTAAACAATAACCCAACTCCCCACATCTCCACCCTCAGCAATAACCTCTCCCCGCTTCTTCACCCTAAATAATAACCCCCTCACCGCTTCTCCACCCTCAACAATAACCCCCTCCCCGCTTCTCCACCCTAAACAATAACCCCCCTCTCCACTTCTCCACCCTAAACAATAACCCCCTCTCCGCTTCTCCACCTTAAACAATAACCCAACTCCCCACATCTCCACCCTCAGCAATAACCTCTCCCCGCTTCTTCACCCTAAATAATAACCCCCTCACCGCTTCTCCACCCTCAGCAATAACCCCCCTCCCCGCTTCTCCACCCTCAGCAATAACCCCCCTCCCTGCTTCTCCACCCTAAATAATAACCCCCCTCTCCGCTTCTCCACCCTAAACAATAACCCCCCTCCCCGCTTCTCCAACCTAAACAATAACCCCCTCCCTGCTTCCCCACCCTCAGCAATAACCCCCCTCTCCGCTTCTCCACCCTTAACAATAACCCCCCTCTCCACTTCTCCACCCTCAGCAATAACTCCCCTTCCCCTTCTCCACCCTCAACAATAACCCCTCCCACTTCTTCACCCTCAACAATAACCCCCCTCCCCACTTCCCCACCCTCAATAATAACCCCCCTCCCACTTCTCCACCCTCAACAATAACCCCCCTCCCTGCTTCTCCACCCTCAATAATAACCCCCCTCCCCACTTCTCTACCCTCAGCAATAACCCCCCTCCCTGCTTCTCCACTCTCAGCAATAACCCCCCTCCCCGCTTCTCCACCCTCAATAATAACCCCCCTCCCACTTCTCCACCCTCAACAATAACCCCCCTCCCTGCTTCTCCACCCTCAATAATAACCCCCCTCCCCGCTTCTCTACCCTCAGCAATAACCCCCTCCCCGCTTCTCCACCCTCAGCAATAACCCCCCTCCCCGCTTCTCCACCCTCAACAATATCATCCCTCTCCGCTTCTCCACCCTCAGCAAAAACCCCTCCCCACTTCTCCACCCTCAACAATAACCCCCCTCCCTGCTTCTCCACCCTCAATAATAACCCCCCTCCCCGCTTCTCTACCCTCAGCAATAACCCCCTCCCCGCTTCTCCACCCTCAGCAATAACCCCCCTCCCCGCTTCTCCACCCTCAACAATAACCTCCCTCTCCGCTTCTCCACCCTCAGCAAAAACCCCCTCCCTCTTCTCCACCCTCAACAATAACCCACCTCCCTGCTTCTCCACCCTCAACAATAAACCCAATCCCTTCCTCTCCACCACCAACAATAGCCCCTCCCCCTGCCTCCCCACCCTCAGCAATACCCCTTCTTTCTGGGGAAACAGCAGCACGCTGATGGTTAATGAGTGGCAATGTAGTATGCTACTGTGTAATGATGGAGGTATTATGGGGGAGGAATCCGGTGACAGACTCACCCGGGACAGAGTCTTTTGGAGGGGACTGAATGCCAGCCTCTTGCCTACCGATTATGGGCCCTGGCATTTGGGGGAACAGTGCGCTTTGTGAGCTGCATGCCTGGGGACCCTTGAGGTGGTGTTACTTTGGATTCGGGTCCATGTCCCCCAGGACACACAGACTCTGGGAACCCTGTGTATGCCATATGGGAAATGGTGACTGGGAGGGTATAGCTTGGATTGCTTAAAATGGGACAATAATATGGGACAGTAATATTTATCCACAATATCTCCCAGGATATATGTAAAGACTATTCTTGGTTTGTTTGATTCTGAACTCCACATGTTAGTTGAGAGAGCTGATCACATTGGCCTCTAGAACTGGGTAGGAGCTAGACAGTCTACTCCTACTATAGTTTGTTGCCTACTAGGCTGAGGAGGGGGGGGAGATCACTGTTTGTATTGTTAATTGTAATTAGCTCCTGCTATTGTGTTTATACTACTGTGTGAAGCTCAGTGACCACAAGTCTGCCCCAAAGGTCATGTCTCTGAGTCACCTAGTCTGGGTAAATGATTTAGTAAACTAGCTCATGTTAATTAGGTTAATTAGGTTACAGTTGTATTGTTAGAGTAATATGAGCAGGAGGGGGGAACCTCCTCTTTAACGGTATATAAAGACTTGTAATTTTGGTTTCTAATAAATGAGTCCATGTTAGCAGCTAAACAAGTCTCGTCTTGTTTTGTGCTTGTGAGCGGTTGGAATATCTGATATCTGTATTCAGACTGGGAGGAAGTGGTATATGATGAAAGCATTTAAGAGGAGTGTGGGATAGGATCCGTTACAGATCCTGTGTAATAATGGGGGGGTAGTATGGGGGAGGGGGCCTGTGTAGTGATGGGCGTAGTATGGGGAGGGGGTCCTGTGTAATAATGTGGGAGGAGGGTCCTGTAAGGCTGTAATTATGGGGGTAGTATAAGGAATGATGATCCTATGTAGTGATTTGGTTAGTGTGGGGGAGGGAGTCCTGTGTAAAGATGGGGGGGGGGCAAAATTGCATGGGGGGGCCCCAAGAAAATGTTTTTCCAGGGTCCAATCAATATTAAAGACGGCCCTGGATGGAAGGCCATGGACGACAGTCCTGGAGCCCAAAAACAAGTCAGCACTGGCAGCTCCCGTGATCCTTTAACATGGCTGCAGGATTTCAGTTCCCCTTAACATGACTATAGGATTTCATGCATAGCATTTGCCATTCGCTTGTTGGTTTCCCTTTTTATCTGGAATTGGCCTTTAATGCTTTGTGCTTGGTTTTGCAGGGACAGAGCAGCTGTTGGCGGCGTGCCTACAGAACAATGTGCAGTACTTCATCTACACCAGCAGTATAGAGGTGTATGGACCAAACGCCCAAGGGGACCCTATTGTTAATGGCACAGAGGAAACGGTGTACGACAAAAAGTCGGCCTTCTGCTATGGAGAGAGCAAGAGCTTGGCGGAAAAAAAGGTCTTGAGGGCTAACGGTCAGGAGCTCCAGAATGGAGGAACTCTAATCACCTGTTCGCTCCGTCCTGCATACATCTTCGGTGAAGGGTCTCAGTTCCTCCAAATTCATTTAGACCAAGCTCTACTGAACGGAGATGTCTTTCATAGGCTCTCCAGGAAAGAGGCCTTGGTCAACCCAGTGTATGTCGGTAACGTTGCCTGGGCCCATCTATTGGCGGCTCGGGCCATAAGGGACCCAGAAGGAACCAAGAAGATAGCTGGGAACTTTTACTTCATTACCGATGACACCCCCCACATGAGCTACTCAGACATGAACCATGCTCTGGGCAAGGAGCTGGGCCTAAAGGTGGAGAGCAAACTGGCCATGCCTCTCCCCATCCTCTATATCGTGGCTTCCTTAATGGAGATGGTCAGCTTTGTTCTTCGGCCTTTTGTAAGGTTTGTGCCGCCCTTTACCAGGCACCTGCTGACTATCCTGAACACCCCCTTCACCTTCACATACAGGAAGCTGCAGAGCGACACGGGGTACAAGCCGCGATACAGCTGGGAGGAGGCCAGGCAGATGACAAGTAATTGGATGGGGTCATTGATACCCCAACGTAGGGAGCACCTCAGAAAGAAAAAATAAGAGTTTAGGGTCAACTCCAGCCAAAACATTCTGCCTCGTTTTAGATACGGTGGGTTATAGCGCTGGTGGTCCCTTAACCACATCCAGACTGCAATACGTATATATACGTTGTGACTTTGACGTGGGGTTATGGCTTAGGCTATCAGCCATGACCCCGCTATCATTTTTATTTCAGTCGGCGGTTGGCTTTTTCATGAAAGCCTTCTGAGCGGCTCATGAGCCCCTGGAACGCCTTCAGAAGCAGAGGGAGGGGACGTTTCCCCACCCACCCGCGGCTCGCCGGTATTCCTCGGGCTTGCCGTTTTTTTAACGACATGCCCGACAAACGATCCGAAGGTGTGGCCGGCTGGTCCCAGAAGCGATTGAAGACTAGATCATCTTTAAACGCCTCTATGGCCTTGGAGGACCAACTCCAGGGTGGAAGGTTGGAAGGTCCAGGGTGGAAGTAAACATTTTTTTCTTTTTTTTTTTTTAAAGCAAAAGATAATTATTTTTACTTTTTATTTTTTTTTTTTTGATCTTTTGCTTTTAAAGGTAAAGGAGAGATTTTGGGTACTTTTGACCCCAGATCTCTCCATAAAGAGGACCTGTCATCCTTATTTCTATTACAAGGGATGTTTACATCCCTTGTAATAGGAATAAAAGTGATTAAAAAAAATAGATTAAAAGGGACAGTGTAAAAATAAAAAAATAGGAAAAATGTTTTTTTAAAGTGCCCCCATCCCCCCATGCTCACACCCAGGAGCGTACGTATACGTAAGTCCCACCCACATATGTAAACGATGGTCGCACCACACATGTGAGGTATCGCCACGAACGTTAGAGCGAGAGCAATAATTCTAGCACTAGACCTCCTCTGTAACTCTAAACTGGTAACCTGTAGAAAAAGTGAAAGCGTCGCCTATGGAGATTTTTAAGTATTGTAGTTTGTTGCCATTCCACGAGTGTGCTCAATTTTAAAGTGTGGCATGTTAGGTATCTATTTACTCAGCGTAACATCGTCTTTCACATTGGCATTTCCTCAGTCTCCCCTCCCTCAGTGATCACACTGCAAGATGGTAAACCTTGGTGGGAGGCTGCAGCAGGGGCTGATCTGTGTCAGTCATTTGTGAGCACAGCCAAGAACTGCACAGAAGTCAGGATTTACAATGTATGACTGTGTCATCTCAGCATCTCGCTACAGGAAGTAGATGGTGACCCTGGATGATGCCTAAACAAAGATGGTGCTGTACTTCTGGAAAAAAAAAAAAGTGGATGAAGGCATTATCAGTACTTTGGTCTCCGTGAGAGTAAATAAATGCCTGGAAGTGTTATTTGGAATGCTGCGCTTAATATGAAAATAATTCTGATGAGAGGTCCACTCTAATTATATATTGTTACAGTAAAAATATTTTGTAAGTAGATAATAAAAGGAATAAAACAAAGAGTCAGCTTTGGATTTCAGTGTGTAGAAAACATTGTATGTCACCAAGAGGAACAAGAAAATAAAACACCCAATTATATCCAATCCCATATTTATATATTATATATGTTCTATTTCACTTTGTCACTTTAAATCACAGCCCTGTCCTCCGGAACATACTCCGCCCATCCTACCTCCGGCACATACTCCGCCCATCCTACCTCCAACACATACCCCACCCATCCTACCTCCGACACATACCCCGCCCATCCTACCTCCGAAACATACTCCGCCCATCCTACCTCCGAAACATACTCCGCCCATCCTGCACATTCCTTGTCCATCCTACCTCTGACACATACTCCGCCCATCCTACCTCCCACACATACTCCTCCCATCCTACCTCCGACACATACCCCGCCCATCCTACCTCCAACACATACTGCGCCCATCCTACCTCCAGTACATACTCCGCCCATCCTGCACATTCCTTGCCCATCCTACCTCTGGCACATACTCTGGCCATCTCAACTCCGGCACATACTCCGCCCATCCTACCTCCAGCACATACTCCGCCCATCCTACCTCCAGCACATACTCCGCCCATCCTACCTCCGACACATACTCCGCCCATCCTACCTCCGGAACATACCCCGCCCATCCTACCTCCAGCACATATCCCGCCCATCCTACCTCTGGAACATACCCCGCCCATCCTACCTCCGAAACATACTCCGCCCATCCTACCTCCGAAACATACTCCGCCCATCCTGCACATTCCTTGTCCATCCTACCTCTGACACATACTCCGCCCATCCTACCTCCCACACATACTCCTCCCATCCTACCTCCGGAACATACCCCGCCCATCCTACCTCCAGCACATATCCCGCCCATCCTACCTCTGGAACATACTCCGCCCATCCTACCTCCAGAACATTCCCCGCCCATCCTACCTCCAGAACATACTCCGCCCATCCTGTCTCCAGGAAATACCCCGCCCATCCTACCTCCAGCACATACCCCGCCCATCCTGCATATTCCTTGCCCATCCTACCTCCGACACATACCCCGCCCATCCTGCACATTCCTTGCCCATCCTACCTCCGACACATACCCCGCCCATCCTGCACATTCCTTGCCCATCCTACCTCCGGTACATACTCTGGCCATCTCAACTCTGGCACATACTCCGCCCATCCTACCTCCGGCACATACTCCGCCCATCCTACCTCCGGAACATACCCCGCCCATCCTACCTCCAGCACATATCCCGCCCATCCTACCTCTGGAACATACTCCGCCCATCCTACCTCCAGAACATACTCTGCCCATCCTACCTCCAGCACATTCCCCGCCCATCCTACCTCCGGAACATACTCTGTCCATCCTACCTCCAGAACATACTCCGCCCATCCTGTCTCCAGGAAATACCCCACCCATCCTACCTCCAGCACATACCCCGCCCATCCTACTCCTGACACATACTCCGCCCATCATACCCCGCCCGTCCTACCTCCGGCACATACATCCTACCTCTGGAACATATTCTGCCCATGCTACCTACGGAACATACTCCGCCCATCCTACCCCTGACACATACCCTGCCCATCCTACCTCCAGCACATACTCTGCCCATCCTGCACATTCCTTGCCCATCCTACCTCCGGCACATACTCTGGCCATCTCAACTCCGGTACATACTCCGCCCATCCTACCTCCGGCACATACTCCGCCCATCCTACCTCCGACACATACTCCACCCATCCTACCTCCGGCACATACTCCGCCCATCTTACCTCCATCACATACGCCGCCCATCCTACCTCCAGAACATACTCCGCCCATCCTACCTCCGGCACATACTCTGCCCATCCTACCTCCAGCACATAATCGGCCCATCCTACCTCTGGCACATTCTCCGCCCATCCTACCTCCGGCACATTCTCCGCCCATCCTACCTCCGGCACATTCTCCGCCCATCCTAGCTCCAGCCATGTTCACTATACATGCCCAAACAAACTTCATCAGAGTACACAGGGCAAGTGTAACTCATCATCCTGATTTCTGCCCCACTTCTGCTGACCTTGGACTTGCTGCCAATTCTCAAATGTAAAGATTACAGCCTGGAGTCTCCATGTAAATATACAGTATATCTGTAGCAGCTGCTGCTGTCAAAAATGAACCATTTGATACAGTGTTTATAAATGTTTAGACTGCGGGGCAGATACTAAAGTCACATTATTTATAAGCATCGATCAGACGGGAGATAGAGCAATATAAAGTAACGATGTTTATAAACATTGATCAGACAGGAGATATAGAGATACAAAGTAGCATTGTTTATAAACATTGATCAGACAGGAGATAGAGAGATACAAAATAACATTGTTTATAAACATTGATCAGACTGGAGATAGAGAGATACAAAGTAACATTGTTTATAAACATTGATCAGAAATACAAACCATAAACATCACAATAAACATAATACATAACACATAACATTCCTAAAGTATATAAATCATACAGTATTGCCATTTCCTATAGATGAACATATCATTCTTATTCTGAGGTTCCCCCTTCTGTATTATGAGATTTTTGATTGTTATATACTAAGTTTGTCTACTTTTTTTTTTTTTTTTTTATTAATAAAAAATATTGTAAACAATAAACATTGATCAGATAGGAGATAGAGATACAAAGTAACATTGTTTATAAACATTGATCAGATGGGAGATAGAGAGATACAAAGTAACATTGTTTATAAACATTGATCAAATAGGAGATAGAGATACAAAGTAGCATTGTTTATAAACATTGATCAAATAGGAGATAAAGAGATACAAAGTAACATTATTACTTTTATAAAAGGATAACCTACCATGCAAACCAACCTGATGAACTTAATTGGTAAATGACTGGATAGATGCTGACATTGACATGTGTCCCCACACCTAATTAACCACTTCCCACCCGCCAGCCGGCCATCAAATGACAGCTGGGCGGCACGGCTCTCGTTCTGGGTGGACGTCATATGACGGCCCTCCAGAACGACCGCTCTTGTGCACCCGTGGGGGCGCGCATCGTGGCGATCGTTGGTGTGTCAGTCTGACACACCACTACACTACACTGATCTTTACCACGTGATCAGCCTTGTCCAATCACGGCTGACTACGATTTAAAGCGGAAGAACTGTTGATCGGCTTTTCCTCACTCGTGTCTGACAGACGCGAGTAGAGGAGAGCCAATCGGCTGCTCTCCTGACAGGGGGGGGGTCTGTGCTGATTGTTTATCAGCACAGCCCCCCTCGAATGCCCACCCAGGACCACCAGGATGCCACCAGGACCACCAGGGATGGCCACCATACTGGACCACCAGGTATGTTAGCCTAGACAACCAGGGAAATGCCAATCAGTGTCCAGGCAGCTGCCAATTAGTGCCCATCCCCAATGCATGCCAGTGCCATCAGTGATGCCTATCAATGCCATCTATTAGTACCACATATCAGTGCCACGTATCAGTTCCCATCAGTGCCCAGCAGTGCCGCCTATCAGTGCCCATCAGTACCCAGCAGTGCTGCCTATCAGTGCCACCCATAAGTACCCATCAGTGCAGCCTTTCCGTGTCCATCAGTGTGGCTTATCAGTTCCCACCAGTGCCACCCATCAGTGCCGCAAATCAGTGCCACCCATCAGTGCCGCCTACCAGCGCCCATCAGTGCCACCTATCATTGACCATCGTCAGTGCCCATCAGTGCCACCTCATCTGTGCCACCTTATCAGTGCCCGTCAGTGAAGGAGAAAACTTACTTATTTACAAAATTTTATAACAAAAATACAAGAAGAATTTTTTTTTTTTTCAAAATTTTAGGTCTTTTTTTATTTGTTTAGCAAAAAATAAAAAATGCAGAGGTGATCAAATACCACCAAAAGAAAGCTCTATTTGTGAGAAAAAAATGATAAAAATTCTGTTTGGGTACAGTATAGCATGACCGCGCAATTGTCATTGAAACAGCGACAGCGCTGAAAGCTGAAAATTGGCCTGGGCAGGAAGGGGGTGTAAGTGCCCCCTGGTATTGAAGTAGTTAAAGAAAAAAAAAATGCAGCACTACCTGTACTATAATAATACAAAAATAGAAGAGCGATGGTGACACCCTCCCTGCCAAAATGTCTACAATTATCTCCAGTGGTGTACTATTAAACAATTAACAAAAAATAAATAAAAATTCAATGAAATTATATTAAAACTTATATTCAACAAAAGTGGTGTCACACCCTGGAGAAAGTCACATGACACTGGTGAAACGGGTCGAGGCAGAGACAATAGCGCTACCCACTATTTCGAGAAGTGAAGCCGATATTATGTGCTCCTTAAGGGGCCAGTGTCTACTTACACTCACCAGCCACTTTTATTAGGTACACCTTGCTAGTGCCGGAGTTCCTTCATTCTTGGTGGCATAGATACAACAAGGCATTGGAAACGTTCCTCGGAGATTTTGCTCCATAGTGACATGATAACATCCACCACAGTTCCACCACAACCCAAAGGTTGAGATGTGGTGAGTGGGAAGGCCATTGGAGTACAGTGACCTCATTGTCCAGTGGTGAGATGATTGGAGCTTTGTGACATGGACCATTGTCCTGCTGGAAGGAGCCATCATAAGATGGGGACACTGTAGTCATAAAGGGATGGACATGGTCAGCAACAATACTCAGGGAGGCTCTGGGGTTTAAACCATGCTCAATTGGTACCAAGGGGCCCAAAGTGTGCCAAGAAAATATCCCCTACACCATTACACCCCCACCACCAGCCTGAACCGGTGATACCCCATCCCCCACGCCATTACACCCCCACCACCAGCCTGAACTGGTGATACAAGGCAGGATGGATCCATGCGCCAAATTCGAGGTTGGATGTGTTGTGTGTTCGGAGATGGTATTCTGCATACCTTGGGTGTAACGAGTGGGTGTTTGAGTTACTGTTGCCTTTCTATGTTCCTTTGAGCAACCTGCACCCGCAATACAAGGAAAAGATCCAGGATTAAATAGAATGGGTTACTATAACGTAACCCTTTATTAACCCTTAGGTGTGTATTTATAAAATGTAAGTATAAAATTGTGCCAGTCTTACTGTGAAACTGCATCTACATTTGTTTTTTTTAAACATACCGATTGTTATGCCACGTACACACAATTGGATTTTCCGACAACAAAATGTTCGTTGGGAGCTTGTTGTCGGAAATTCCGACCGTGTGTAGGCTCCATCGGACATTTGTTGTTGGAATTTCCGACAACAAAAGTTTGAGAGCTGGTTCTCAAATTTTCCGACAGCAAAATTCGTTAGCCGAAATTCCAATCGTGTGTAGACAATTCTGACGCGCAAAGTTCCACGCATGCTCGGAATCCAGCGCAAGAGTCGCACTGGCTATTGAACTTCATTTTTCTCGGCTCGTCGTGCGTGTTGTACGTCACCGCGTTGTTGACGTTCGGAATTTCCGACATTTGTGCGACCGTGTGTATGCAAGGCAAGTTTGAGCCAACCTCCGTCGGAAATAATCCATGGATTTTGTTGTCGGAATGTGCGATCGTGTGTACAGGGCATTAGAGTCAGGGAAAAAAAAACACATTATGGCCACTGGATGGAGCTGATGATTATGGCAAATAGGTATTTATTCCATAGGACCGTCATCTCCAGCTAGTGGCCGTAATGTTGTATCTGTAATGTTGTTTCCTAAATCACAAATTTAGCCTGTAAAGAAAATACCCGAATAAAATTCCACATTTCCCACATAAGGAATGTACACGCAGTTTCACATGATGAAAACCTCTGCAATTTCTTTTTTTTTATATAAATACACCTAAATAATTCTTCCCCTTGTCCACTCAAATATTATTTTCCTGATTTTTTTTTTTTTTATTTCTATTTTTGTAACAATTTTTTTAAGTATTGCATTAAAAAAATGCAAAATTGGAAAGAAAATAGAGCCTTTGTTTCATTTGTGAGTTGTCTTTGCAATACTTTGTACCAGAATACATATTGTTTCCCAATAAACAGGCGCATGGTAGAAATGTAAAAACGACTCTGGGTTGCTGGTGTGAGAGCTGAATTTTTTTTTTTTTTTTTTTTACAGGGGGTAACTTTATTGTACACAAAAGAAAGAGTAGAGAAATCAATTTGGTCAAGAGGAAGTGAAGAAGAATCCACAATAGATCCTTATCCCTGGGCAGTAAGTTAGGTAGCAGGTTGTATAGTGCGATTCAAACTCACCCATAGGTCCCAGATTTTATGGAATCTACAAGGGAAACCTCATACGTTAATTTGTATAGTGGAAGTGCTCAGTGGCGTCACTAGCGTTGGTGTCAACTGGTGTGGTGAAACCGCCCCCCCCCCCACCCCACACACACACACACACTAAGTAGGCTAGTGCATCAGTGTGGCTCTCCCCCTTAACCTGGCATAAGGTTGATGGTTAGGATGAAGCCGGGATGGGATCGGGGTGGTGGATGGATGGAGCCGAGATGGGATCGGGGTGGTGGATGGATGGAGCCGAGATGGGATCGAGGTGGTGGATGGATGGAGCCAGGATGGGATTGGGGTGATGGATGGAGCTGGGATAGGAATGGAGTGGTCAATGGAGCTGGCATGGGATCAGGGTGGTGGATGGAGCCCGGATGGGATCAAGGTAGTGGATGGAGCCCTATGGGAATTGGGGTGGTGGATGGAGCCCGGATGGGATGGTGTGCTGGATGGAGCCCGGATGGGATGGGGTGCACGCCTGGGCTGCATGCTCATATAAGGGTCTGCTATGGATTTTGGGGGGGACCCCACGCTTTTTTTTTTTACATTTTCCTATTGCATTCTTTTCTTTGCATTCATCTGTCAGTGGGGAAGCCCGTTGACAGCTGATGAGTCATCGGTTGTTCAGGACGCGGGAGACCAGCCTCCTGGCCCGCTGCTTAACAACCAGCTGCTCTTTACACAGAACTCGAATCGGTTGATTGTTTTTTGACCAATCCGAATTCCAATCGTTCTGAAAACATGGAATTCATTAGAAAGCGAAATTTAACGGAATTCAACTAATCTCCAAATAAGCAAAATGTGTACGCGGGATAGAAGGGGGCTCCCCTGGTGCCTGGCGCCGCGGCTTCTGTGTTGACCTGATCTTCGGCCTTCTGTCCTGATTGGCTGGGGCAGAAAGCCGGAAGCGGATTCGCTGGTATCGCAGCAGGGTGGGAGGGCTCAGGGATGCAGCGCTCTGCGCCCCGAGGACAACATAAAACTGGCCAATTGGGGCCTCGGGCTGTGGTCATGTGCTTGTGAGGGGGTGACGGACCAGGTAGAGGCCTGTTGGTCCGGCGCCCTGCACAGTGCACGGCCACACAGATGGTGCGGAGCTGGGAGGGTGCGGTGCCCCTGCGCCCCTTGTGGTCCGGCCGCCACTGATTTTGAATATATTTATTCTACCTACAGTAGAAGGGTTATGGGGAGAGAAGACCGAATCTTTAAGGTGCGTTTAAGTTTACTAATGAGAGGGTCTAAATTATTCCTAATATATAAGGAAATGGGCTGCTGAACTAGAATACCCAGATAGCGGAAACCCGTAACGATGTTTAATGGGCGGTAGGGAGATTAAGAGCTGAACTGGTTAATAAGGTTGGATTTCATTGGCTGAGAATTGGCGGTTTTCCAGCACGCTTCCGCACTGGATTTGGATTCCCGCTACTATGAGTGGTTTCTTACAATGAAATAATTGGAAGCTGTTGCACTGCACTCAGCCCGCTGCTCCCATCTTCGGCGGTCATGCAATACGCTATTAGCCGTAATTTGTTATAAAGAGGCCGGCAGATTATTCCATCGGCATGGTAAGTGGCCGCGGCTTTTAAAGGGATTCAATGTTCCAAAGTGTGCAGGCACTGGAGCTGAAGTGCTTGAACTAAATGGCTTGAAAACTGCTCAGCAATTAGGTTACATTAAGGCGACTGGGGGGACACCGGAGGGGGGATGCAGGAGGGGGGGACACAGGAGGGGGGGACACTGGAGGGGGGACACAGGAGGGGGGGCACAGCAGGGGGGCACAGGGGGACACAGGAGGGGGGGACACGGGGGTATCTTCTTTATTAAATCTGAATTCAAGCATAATTGACAAGCAAATAGGGCAGTTGTCTTACCCGACGAAGGATTTTCACATCCGTCCATCCAGTCCTGAGATTTTACACAGCTCTGGCACACAGTACATCCAGATTGATGACCTGACTTTTTCCTTACTGTAGTAAAGCAACACAGCGAGGTCACCTCCCCACCCCCTGCCTGTGATTGGACAATGACGAGTTCCTCTCTTTGCTCACTCTGATTTGTCCTCTTGTTGTCATATTCCTTGTCAGCATGTGAGCACTGCAGCATACCTGATGCCGGTGCTCCCTCTCCCAGTCTGAGAGCTGCTGTACAGGGATTACAGTGGCTGGTATCAAATCAAACTGAGGCACACCACCAAATATACTTCATAATCAGCACAGCGTAATGCCAATCAGCAATTAGGTGATATGTACAAAATGAACAGCCTGCTCTTAATTAGGCCACCCAACACCCCAACCTGCGACCGGAGCCTGGAAAAAATGTCATGAAAGAATGGGAATTCTGTTGCCAGTCTTCTGAAAATGCTATTTGTCTGGCTGTGTCTGCACAGGAGAGGAAATCCCAGACACACCCACAGGAGAGGAAATCCAAGACATACCCTCATGGGAGGGATTCCCAGACACACCCACAGGACAGGAAATCCAAGACACACCCACATGGGAGGAAATCCAAGACACACCCACAGGAGAGGAAATTAAAGACACACCCACAGGAGAGGTAATCCAAGACACATCCACAGGAGAGGAAATCCAAGACACACCCACAGGAGAGGAAATCCAAGACACACCCACAGTAGAGGAAATCCAAGACACACCCACATGGGAGGGATTCCCAGATACACCCACATAGGAGGGATTCCCAGACACACCCATATGGGAGGGATTCCCAGTAACACCCACAGGAGAGGGACTCCAAGACACACCCGCAGGAGAGGAACTCCCAGACACACCCACAGATGAGGAAATCCAAGACACACCCACATGGGAGGGATTCCCAGACACAACCACATGAGAGGAATTCAAAGACACACCCACAGGAGAGGAACTCCCAGACACACCCACAGGAGAAGGATTCCCAGACACACCCACAGGAGAGGAAATTCAAGACACACCCACAGGGAAGGAAATCTGAGACACACCCACAGGGGAGGGACTCCAAGACACACCCACAGGGGAGGAACTCCCAGACACACCCACAGGAGAGGGACTCCAAGACACACCCACAGGGGAGGGATTCCCAGACACACCCACAGGAAAGAAACTCTCAGACACACCCACATGGGAGGGATTCCCAGACACACCCACAGGAAAGAAACTCTCAGACACACCCACAGGAGAGGGATTCCCAGACACACCCACAGGAGAGGAAATCCAAGACACACCCACATGGGAGGGATTCCCAGACACACCCACAGGAAAGGAACTCTCAAACACACCCACAGGAGAGGGATTCCCAGACACACCCACAAGAGAGGAAATCCAACACACACCCACAGGAGAGGAAATCCGAGACACACCCACAGGAGAGGAAATCCGAGACACACCCACAGGGGAGGGATTGCCAGACACACCTACAGGAGAGGGATTCCCAGACACACCCACAGGGGAGGAAATCCGAGACACACCCACAGGGGAGGAAATCTGAAACACACCCACAGGAGAGGAAATCCCAGACACACCCACAGGGCAGGAAATGCGAGACACACCCACAGGAGAGGGATTCCCAGACACACCCACAGGAGAGGAAATCCAAGACACACCCACATGGGAGGGATTCCCAGACACACCCACAGGAGAGGGATTCCCAGACACACCCACAGGAGAGGAAATCCAAGACACACCCACATGGGAGAGATTCCCAGACACACCCACAGGAGAGGGTATCCAAGACACACCCACAGGGGAGAAACTCCCAGACACACCCACAGGAGAGGAAATCCAAGACACATCCACAGGGGAGGGACTCCAAGACACACCCACAGGGGAGGAACTCCCAGACACACCCACAGGAGAGGGACTCCAAGACACACCCACAGGAGAGGAACTCCCAGACACACCCACAGGAGAGGAAATCCAAGCCACACCCACATGGGAGGGATTCCCAGACACACCCACAGGAAAGAAACTCTCAGACACACCCACAGGAGAGGGATTCCCAGACACACCCACAGGAGAGGAAATCCAAGACACACCCACATGGGAGGGATTCCCAGACACACCCACAGGAAAGGAACTCTCAGACACACCCACAGGAGAGGGATTCCCAGACACACCCACAGGAGAGGAACTCCCAGACACACCCACAAGAGAGGGATTCTCAGACACACCCACAGGAGAGGAAATCCAACACACACCCACAGGAGAGGAAATCCAAGACACACCCACAAGGGAAGAAACCCGAGACACACCCACAGGAGAGGAAATCCCAGACCTACCCACAGGGGAGGAAATCCGAGACACACCCACAGGAGGGTAAATCCCAGACACACCCACAGGAGAGGAAATCCGAGACACACCCACAAGAGAGGAAATCCCAGACACACCCACAGGGGAGGGATTGCCAGACACACCTACAGGAGAGGGATTCCCAGACACACCCACAGGGGAGGAAATCCGAGACACACCCACAGGGGAGGAAATCTGAAACACACCCACAGGAGAGGGATTCCCAGACACACCCACAGGAGAGGAAATCCAAGACACACCCACATGGAAGGGATTCCCAGACACACCCACAGGAGGGGGATTCCCAGACACACCCACAGGAGAGGAAATCCAAGACACACCCACATGGGAGAGATTCCCAGACACACCCACAGGAGAGGGTATCCAAGACACACCCACAGGGGAGGAACTCCCAGACACATCCACAGGAGAGGAAATCCAAGACACACCCACATGGGAGGGATCCCAGACACACCCACAGGAGAGGAACTCCCAGACACACCTACAGGAGAGGGATTCCCAGACACACCCACAGGAGAGGAACTCCCAGACACACCCACAGGAGAGGGATTCCCAGACACACCCACAGGAGAGGAAATCCGAGACACACCCACTGGAGAGGAAATCCCAGACACACCCACATGGGAGGGATTCCCAGACACACCCACAGGGGAGGAAATCTGAGACACATCCACAGGAGAGGAAATCCCAGACACACCCACAGGGGAGGAAATCTGAGACACATCCACAGGAGAGGGATTCCCAGACACACCCACAGGAGAGGGACTCCAAGACACACCCACAGGGGAGGAACTCCCAGACACACCCACAGGGGAGGAAATCCAAGACACACCCACATGGGAGGGATTCTCAGACACACCCACAGGAAAGGAACTCTCAGACACACCCACAGGAGAGGGATTCCCAGACACACCCACAGGAGAGGAACTCCCAGACACACCCACAGGAGAGGGATCCCCAGACACACCCACATGGGAGGGATTCCCAGACACACCCACAGGAGAGGAAATCTGAGACATACCCACAGGAGAGGAAATCCAAGACACACCCACAGGAGAGGAAATCCAAGACACACCCACAGGAGAGGAAATCCGAGACACACCCACAGGAGAGGAAATCCCAGACACACCCACAGGGGAGGAAATCCGAGACACACCCACAGGAGGGTAAATCCGAGACACACCCACAGGAGAGGGATTCCCAGACCCACCACAGGAGAGGGATTCCCAGACACACCCACAGGAGAGGGATTCCCAGACACACCCACAGGGGAGGAAATCCGAGACACACCCACAGGGGAGGAAATCTGAAACACACCCACAGGAGAGGAAATCCAAGACACACCCACATGGGAGGGATTCCCAGACACACCCACAGGAGAGGGATACCCAGACACACCCACAGGAGAGGAAATCCAAGACACACCCACATGGGAGAGATTCCCAGACACACCCACAGGAGAGGGTATCCAAGACACACCCACAGGGGAGGAACTCCCAGACACACCCACAGGAGAGGAAATCCAAGACACACCCACAGGAGAGGAACTCCCAGACACACCCACAGGAGAGGGATTCCCAGACACACCCACAGGAGAGGAACTCCCAGACACACCCACAGGAGAGGAAATCCGAGACACACCCACAGGAGAGGAAATCCCAGACACACCCACAGGGGAGGAAATCCAAGACACACCCACAGGAGAGGAAATCCCAGACACACCCACAGGGGAGGAAATCTGAGACACATCCACAGGAGAGGGATTCCCAGACACACCCACAGGAGAGGAAATCCAAGACACACCCACATGAGAGGGATTCCCAGACACACCAACAGGAGAGGAAATCCAAGACACACCCACATGAGAGGGATTCCCAGACACACCCACAGGAGAGGGACTCCAAGACACACCCACAGGGGAGGAACTCCCAGACACACCCACAGGGGAGGAAATCCAAGACACACCCACATGGGAGGGATTCTCAGACACACCCACAGGAAAGGAATTCTCAGACACACCCACAAGAGAGGGATTCCCAGACACACCCACAGGAGAGGAACTCCCAGACACACCCACAGGAGAGGGATTCCCAGACACACCCACATGGGAGGGATTCCCAGACACACCCACAGGAGAGGAAATCCGAGACATACCCACAGGAGAGGAAATCCGAGACACACCCACAGGAGAGGAAATCCAAGACACACCCACAGGAGAGGAAATCCGAGACACACCCACAGGAGAGGAAATCCCAGACATACCCACAGGGGAGGAAATCCGAGACACACCCACAGGAGGGTAAATCCCAGACACACCCACAGGAGAGGGATTCCCAGACCCACCACAGGAGAGGGATTCCCAGACACACCCACAAGAGAGGGATTCCCAGACACACCCACAGGAGAGGAAATCCAAGACACACCCACAGGAGAGGGATTCCCAGACACACCCACAAGAGAGGGATTCCCAGACACACCCGCAGGAGAGGAAATCCAAGACACACCCACAGGAGAGGAAATCCCAGACATACCCACATGGGAGGGATTCCCAGACACACCCACAGGAGAGGAAATCACAACCACAGGGGAGGGATTCCCAGACACACCCACAGGGGAGGGAAAGAGTACAGAGTAGATATTCCCAGACATTTTAACAGGGCAGAGATTCCTAGACACACCCATAGGAGGGACATGTCCACAGGTGATGGATTCCCAGACACACCCACATGGGAGGTATTCCCAGACACACCCCCTGCAGGCTGCCTACTATCTCTCACATACAGAGAACATTGTGAATCTCAGTAGTGTCAGGACTAAGGAGTGCCTTACACCCAATAATCACATTTACCCACCTGAGGACCCATTCAGACCAGCTTGTGGTAGCACAAAACACTGCACTAAATGAACCCATCTCCAATGCAAGTGGTAGAGGGCCTCACAATGACACCGTACAGTGCTTGTGGTGCACTGAATGAGAAAAAAAGGTACTGGTGTGATTTAAGGTCCCTTGTGGTGTGTTGGCAGCCCATTCAGATGAATGTCACAATAATGTGCAACAAACATGTTCACAGGTATGTGGTAATGTACTGCATCAGACAGGACAGGTGTACAGGGACTGATAGAAGTTTAAAAAATACACAATTTATCAAGCAGAGAGAGTTACACAGCAAAAGGTTCAAGAGGTAGAATTATCCTTCAGCACAGGGATTGTGGGAACCCCTCATAATGGGCACAGCAGGTGTACAGACCCTGGAACTCAGCACGGAGATGGTGGGAACCCCTCATACTGGGCACAGCAGGTGTACAGACCCGGGAACTCAGCACAGGGATGGTGGGAACCCCTCATAATGGGCACAGTAGGTGTACAGACCCTGGAACTCAGCACAGGGATGGTGGGAAACTGCCATTCCGCTCCTTGACAGCGAGGTGTGAGGTTGCTGGTTCCTTTGCTCCTGTGCTTCCAGAGACCAGGGGCTAGAGTTGCTCCTCTGCCCCAGGAGTGATGCAGGATCCTGGGGAGGACCCTGGTGGAGGCCCCCTGGATAGGCCTCAGCCTGTGGGACGACACTGGGCCTGGCCCAAGGAAAGATGAGTCCCTGTCTGCCTTTAGAAGGAGGGTTGTTGAAACACTGAAGCGGATTGAGAAGGAAGAGGAGAAATTGGTAGCTTTAAAAAATGAATTTAAAAAGAAAAAACAGATTTGTGCCAAAGTGTTCAGCAAGAAAAGACCGGCTCTGAGGCCTAAACTGATAGACCTGGAACAAGCTCTGCGGAAACAGAAAGAACTGGTGAGTTCTCTGAAGGAGAATAGTGGAGCATTTAAAGAAAAATATAAGAATGAAGAAAGATTCAGCCAAATGAGAAGAGGAGCCGCTTCCTGCATGGAGGGTGAGGAGACCAGTGAGGAGATGCAGGTACATACAGCAGTGAGTGAGAAAGTGGGCCCGGAGGATGAGCCCAGCTCTTCAACACCTCAGACATCTGCTGAGTCCTCAATGGTGGAGGCCTCTGTCCCCTTCACTCCCCAGCAATGTGGAACATCTGAGCAGGAGGTTGAAGGTTCTGGCATGCTGGATTTTATCAATAAGCTTGAATCACCTCCGGATGTGGCTTCCCAGGATGATGAGGAGAAGATGGACACCGTTCCTAGCCCTGTGGAAGAAAGACCTGTGGAGAGAGCAAGTGCAGGTACAGTCTGTGTGCAGGATGGTGTGAACTTTAATGATAATGTGCTTGCTGAGGGTTGTAGTGCTGTAGGCAGTCAGCCCAGACCCATAGACAATACACAGCATGCAATAACATTTGCTAATAACTGTCAGCTTCAGTCTGTAGAGAGGTCCATGGACAATACAGAGACTTTGCCTGGACCAGGCACAGCGGCTGTTCCTGTGAATGGTGGAGGAGATGCTGGGTGCAGTAGTGTTACAACTTTCCAGGAGTCTGCAGCAGCCATGACTGTGATTGATCCCAGAAAAGAAGCTGTGTGTTTAGAGCAGGAGGAGGGGAAGGGTCCTGCCTCTGCTAATCAGAAGACTGCTATCTCAGCTGATTCAGACTCTCTGCCAGCAGGTTTGATTGTGTCTAAGGACAAGACTGCAAATGCTGCTGGTGTAAAAAAAACATATGCTGGTGTTGTTGTTACAGGATCTGGGAAGGGGCAGCAAGCAGGGAAGGAGCATAAAAATGTTTTATCTTCCTCCCTGTTTAAAAGGAGGAATGTTGTTCAGTTAAAATGGGAAGGCGGTGGAATCCCCCCACATAGGAGGACAGTGGTGGATAAAATCCTGCAGATGGGGTTTACACCCACAGATATCTTCGCCCTGATCAGTCCGGCAGGTTCCTATGAATATGATTTGTCCTTTATCCGTCCGGAGTCTTTGGACATATTTTGGGAGAAGTATGAACACGTGTGTAGGGGCCTGCCGGACTGGAAAGGGCTCATCCCCAACTTGTATCACGCCAACCCCTCATTAAAATGGTGACAATTCTTGTCCGCAATGAGTCCATACCGCAAGGAGATTTAACTGTTTGGTTGAGGAGGTATGGAGAAGTCCTGAGCCCCCTAAAAAAGATTGTGGACGATCGAGGAATATGGACGGGGGGATGGTCTGTGCAGCTAAAATTAAAGGTTGTTAACAATGTCATCCAGCATCTGCCATCCTCAGCTTTCCTGGGGAGGGACAGGCTGACCATCTTCTATCCAGGCCAGCCAAAGCTCTGCAATAAGTGTGGTGATAAGGGGCTTGCATCCTCCTGTCCAGTGATGAAGTGCTTTCTGTGTCAGGGTATAGAACATTTGGCGAAGGATTGTAATATTATCAGGTGCAATCTGTGCAATGCGGTGGGACATCCTTATAGTCAGTGTCCTGAGGCAATGCACAACAATCCTGAGCTCATGAGAGAGTTCTTCCGCCTGGACATGAAGGATGCTCAGAGCTCAGCCTGTGAGTCCATCTGAGTCTGTGCCAATACCCAATGTGTCTCCCCAGTCTGTGGTGCCCCAGTCTGTGCCAATACCCAATATGTCTGTGTCTCCCCAGTCTGTGCATTTACCTAGTGTGCCCGTGTCTTCTGTAGGTAAGGTATCAGTTGCCGAAAATGTATCCAATCCTTCTGTGTCTTCTAAAATTGCAGAGGCAGCAAGAGGTGCTGAGGCAGGTGCATCAGGTGTGGTGCCAATCCCCCTCCCCCGACGCTGCAGGGTTTCTATTGAGGATCGTGGGGTGCAGAGGAGTGGGGAAAATGGTGGAGAGGCTGGTCTGGTGGTGGATAAGGGAAGGGGGAGTGGGGGGGGGAGGGGTAATGGGGAGGATAGGTGTGGGGAGGCTGTTGAGTCTGGTTTATCTAAGGATGATATGGAGTGGTTGGAAGATAGGGGGAGGAAGGGCAAAAGAAAGAAAAAAAGGGGTTCAGTTACCTTAAATCCTAAAGTTTTTCCTTTGGAAAATAAGTTTAAGGTCCTGTCTGATGATGATGATGAGTGGGACTCGTTCAGTTCAGCATCCTCTATGGATGATGAGTGCCAGGGTGCAACGAAGCGCGCTGGTTCTCCAGGGAGAGGGAGTAGTCAGGCTAAGAAACGGCTGCCTCAACTACCCTAATGGCAGTTCCCACTCCGTTAAAAGTGGCAAATATTAATGTTGCCAGCTTAAGATCAGTAAGTGCTCGTCATATGGCCTTATTTTTGTTCAGCGAGTTTGATGCTGACATTTTGTTTTTGCAAGAGACCCATCTGAGTAGTCTGGCTGATATACATCTGGCAAAGAAGGAGTGGAGACGCGGTCCCTCATTTTGGTCTCTTGCGGCTGAGCCTTACAGCGGAGTTGCAGTCCTTTTTTCTGGTATGGTAACGTGCCGGCGGGTAATTGAGGTAGAGATAGGGAGATGCATGGTCTTGGACGTCTCTGTGAAGGGGCAGGACTTGCGCCTGATTACCATCTATGGTTCCCAGACGAAGTGGGACAGGAAATGCCTCTTTACAAAGATTAAGCCTTTTCTTTTTATGGCCCAGCAGGTTATCTTTGGAGGTGATTTCAACACCATTACTAGGTCTAAAGACAGGAGAGGTTTCAGAGATAAGCTGGGCTATGACACCCTTTTTCTTAATGCGATAGTTAAGGAAGCAGGTCTGGTAGATGTGCACATTAAGCGGTGCCCAGACAGCACAGGGTTCACTTTTCAGCAAGGTAATAGTCAGAGTAGGATAGAAAGGTTTCTTTTTTATATGGAGACTCTGCTTTTTCGGCACCTGTGTGTCGGGCAGTAGAGTTTTCTGATCACTGTATTCTATCTGTGGCTCTGAATGCCCCAGACATGCCACCTAGGGGGAGGGGTATCTGGAGATTGAATTCGGCCCTCCTGGAAGACGCGAGAGTAAGACAATCCTTTGAGGATCTTGTATAAACACAGGTAACGATCCTAGACTTTTGCAACAGCAAGTCAGAATGGTGGGAGCTTGTTAACCACTTCCCGCCCGGCCCATAGCAGATGACGGCCGGGCGGTGGTTCAGTTATCCTGACTGGGCGTCATATGACGTCCAGCAGGATAACATGCCGCCGCACGCTCGCATCGCGGCGATCGGTGGAGCGGTGTGTCAGTCTGACACACCGCTACACTGATCTTGGTAAAGAGCCTTCGGCGGAGACTCTTTACCACGTGATCAGCCGTGTCCAATCACGGCTGATCACGATGTCAATAGGAAGAGCCGTTGATCGGCCTTTCCTCACTCGCGTCTGTCAGACGACCTCAGATGACCACACTGGACCACCAGGGATCGCCACTAGGACCACCAGAGAGAGGGGCAACATGTGGATGGCCAGGTATGTACCCCATGACCATCCACATGTGCCCAGTCAGTGCCCAATCTGTGCCAATCAGTGCCCACAAATGGGCACTGATTGGCACCAGTATATTGCAGTGATGCCCAGCAATGCCATCCTTAGGGGCATCAGTGCCACCAGTGTCATCAGTGCCACCCATCAGTGTCCATCGGTGCCCATCCGTGCCACCCATCAGTGCCACCCATGAGTACCCATCAGTGCCACCTATCAGTGCCGCCTATCAGTGCCCATCATCAGTGCCTGTCAGTGCCACCTCATCAGTGCCACCTCATTGGTGCCACCTCATCGGTGCCCATCAGTGCCCCCGTATCAGTGCCCATCATTGAAGAAGAAAACGTACTTATTTACAAAAAATTTCAACAGAAACAAATAAAAACGTGTTTTTTTTTCAAAATTTTCAGTCTTTTTTTATTTGTTGCGCAAAAAATAACACAGAGGTGATCAAATACCACCAAAAGAAAGCTCTATTTGTGGGGAACAAAATAATAAAAAAATTGTTTGAGTACAGTGTAGCATGAGCGCAATTGTCATTCAAAATGCGACAGAGCTGAAAGCTGAAAATTGGTCTGGGCGGGAAGGTGTCTACCCTGTTTCCCCGAAAATAAGACCTAGCGTGATTGTCAGTGATGGCTGCAATATAAGCTCTACCCCCCAAATAAGCCCTACCATGTTTCCCCGAAAATAAGCCCTACCCTGAAAATAAGACCTACAAGGACTTTAACTAGGGCTTTTTTGGGGGGTAGGGCTTATATTGCAGCCATCACCGACAGTCACGCTAGGTCTTGTTTTCGGGGAAACAGGGTAAGTGCCTGGTATTGAAGTGATTAAACAGCAGACTGTTGGGCTTTTCAAGGCCAAAGGAAGAAAGAAGCAGCAAGATAAGTATATCACCTACCAGCGTTTGTGGAGAAAACTTGACCGCCCTGTTTCGAATGGAGGAGATTTTGGGGCGATCTCTGAGGTGAAGCTCCTCCTTAGGAGACATCAATATGACCGGAGCTTCCTGATGATGCAATTACTATTGCGAAACGCGTAGAGGCTGCTGGGAGTTCACACGTGGCGCCACAACGTCATCTCCCGTCAGGCGAAAGCAAGGCTTGTGGACCGCAAGCCGGAACACGAGCGGGAACAAGGAGTGTTCCGCACGCCGGCGAACAAGAGAGACGGCGACTCTTACCATCCATACAAACTGCTGGATAAGCTTGGTGCAGGCACATGGGCACCGGCAACATGTGAGTTGTATAGCCTTTTGTTTTTACTTAATCTTAAATTAATGGTTTTAGCATATTGTACTATGAATGCCATTTGTTTCCTATGAGGACGGATTGACGTGTTAAACGGCATCGGTGACAGCTTAAAGCGGATTGGTTATCCCTTAATGAACCGAGGGCTTGTATGTATTTGTATCTGATGAGTGGCCAATTTATATGCGGTGGTGGTGTTGGCACTGAAAAGCACTTCAAGCACTAGGGAGAAAATAGAGCACCACAACAAAACAACGGCAGTGGAGAACCCATGTTTTTTTCACCACAAGTGTATTTAAGTTGGACTTTACACAATTTAATTTATATATGTTTTATAGAATGATAAATTTGAGTGGTGATATTAGTAGTTAATGAAAACCACTGATGTATATGTAGATTGGTTTAGATGGTAGCGCAGTCAACACCAGATATACAAATATGACCGGCAGGCCTCCTTGGTTCAGGAGAGGGATTACGGGAAAGACCATTCGCTTGACCCTTACCAGAATTGTAAACAGAGCATAGCAGTTAAGACGGTCAATAGCCTGAGGGACAGTACGGGCTCTCTGACGAAGTCTAGGCCAGGGATCCTGGAGGTTGTCAGGTCATACTATGCCGATCTCTTGGGAGGAAGGAACCTTGATCGGACAAGGATGTTGGCTTTTTTGGACTCTACACCAGGACTGGAAAGTAATGTTCCTTTGATGAATTTGACAGATGAAATCACTGCAGATGAGGTAATCCAGGCTATTGATAAACTAACCATCAAGAAAACTCCATGGCCAGATGGTTTGAAAGCCGAGTTCTATAAATGTTTTAAGACGATCCTGGCTCCCTACCTTGCGTAGGTTTTTAATGGCTGTTTGAATGAGGGTTCTCTCCCTCCCTCCATGAGGCAATCTGCAATGATCCTTCTGTCAAAGGGTAAAGATCCTTCGATGATTGGGAATTGGCGCCCCATTAGCCTTCTTAATGTCGATAGAAAGATACTGGCAAAGATTTTCTTCTGCCGATTATCACCAGTTGCAGGCAGTTTGTTATCCCACCACCAGCACTGTTCGATCCAAGGTAGAAGCACTTTCTCAGCGGTGTTAGCTGTCCGGGAGGCCTTGGAGCGTTGTAGGGCTGCTGGTTGGGGTAAATTTTTGCTGACGTTGGATCAGGCTAAGGCCTTTGATAGGGTTAATCATGAGTACTTGTGGCTCCTTCTTGACAAATATGGCCTGGAGGGGGGTTTCAATGATTGGCTCAAAATTTTGTACAAAGGGGCTGAAAGCTTTCCTCTGGTTAATGGTTGGGTCGGGCAGCCCTTTGCGGTCGGCTCGGGTGTGCGTCAGGGGTGTCCATTGTGTCCTCTGCTATATGTGTTTGCAATCGACCCCTTCATTAGAAGGCTAGAGAGTGGACCATTGTGTGGGGTACCTTTGGGCATCGCTGGTGAGCCTCCTTTGAAGGTTGTGGCCTATGCTGATGATGTTTCTGTTTTTATCTCTGGGACTGCGGAGGCGCAGGAGGTGGTCTCAGTGATAAGGCAGTATGCAGAGGCATCAGGTTCAAAGGTCAACCAGGACAAGTGAAGAGCTTTCTGGATGGGCATGGAAGGTGAGAGCTTTGTTCTCCCGGATGACTTTCTGGAGCCCCAACAAAAAATTTGAGTTCTAGGCATTGATTTCAGCCCAGGTGACTATGGTCATGCAAACTGGGTGAACAGGCTGGAGAATGCCGATGCCAAGGTGGCAAGCTGGAAAGGTTGGCAGCTTTCCTTGAGGGAAAAGGTTGATCTGATCAAGACTTACCTGATTCCGATTTTTCTGTTTGTCATTTTTGCTTGAGTTTTGCCAGTTTCTCTCTATACCAGGATCTATAGTTGTTTCTTCCAGCTGTTGGGGGAATAGAATAAACCTTGTCAAAAGGAATGTGACTTACCTTCCTAGGGATCGTCAACCCTGTAGTCTTTTTCTCTCTGATGTTTGTGAAGTACAATCTTGGTAACATGTTGGCAGAGAGACCGCCTGGGTGGGTTGGTATTTTCCAGTCCTGGTTTAGGCCCTTTCTGCGAGACTGGGAAAATGGTGGGCCAGTGAAAAGCCTGAGGGTCAAGCATGAACAGCTCCCGGCTTATGTTGCCCCGTGTTTGAAAATGCTTCAGCAGTGGCAAGTAACAGCAGGAGAAGTCAAATCTCTTCCAAGGAAACTTCTTGAGAAGCGGATCATGAGCTTTGCTTTTTGTGAGCCACTGGCCTCGAGGGATTGGCCAAGCCTGGTTTTGGGGGTGGGTTTGCGATTGATTAATTTGGAGAGAATCCCAATGAAGTTTAGGGATCAGGCTTGGCTTGCCTTTCATGGAAACTATATGTGAAGGGCAACTTGAAGTTTCTTTCCATGAGTGATGGGGGCTGCCCGAGAGTGGAGTGTGGAGGAGTGGTGGAGTCCATGGATCACTTTCTACTTCAGTGCCCTTTTAATATAGAGGTGTACAAGAGGGTGGGGAGGGCTCTGAGTATACCCTTCCTCCTCCATATGAGTTATGCAGAGTGGGTGTATGGGGCATTCCAGACTCGTTGGGATTATGATTTGGAAACACTTTTTTTAGTTAGTCTAGTAGTCCGTTATTTCACGTGGAGTGCACGGTGTCAGGTATCCTTACGGAGTAAAATCCTCTCTGTGGAAGTGGTGGTGCAGGACATTCTGGGTGAGGTTGGGAAGATTCGGGGTCTTGAGAAAGGCAGGTGGCAGCGGGAGGCCTGGATAAGGGCGTGGAGGAATATCAGGACTCTGTAGCTGCTGCCTGTTGATCTCGGGATGTGCGGCTTTTCTTTGTATTCTTGATTCACTCCCCTAGATTTTCAAGATGAAATCTATTTTTGATAAAAGGCTACATGCATGGTGACGGTGATGTTCCTTAGTCTGGCTCTCCCGTAGGGATTGTGTTGTGCGCAATTTGGTTTGTACCATTTATTATGTTCTTGTTTTGTATAATCATATTAAATTATTTTGTAAATATGTTTTATTTATTTATTATGGTTTTATTGTATATAAGTTGTTGTTTGTAAGATTTTCAATAAACAAAATTAACCCCTCATAATGGGGTGTACAGACCTGAGTACTCAGTACAGGGATCTATACAGTCCCTAAGAAATAGAAGAAACAGGGAGATAGGAATGTAACTCTCCAGCATCCACTAAACACTGAATTAGCAGTTCTGAACGGACTGCCCCCTTATGTTTCTATACCCTCATGTAGCACATTATTATAGAAGATAATGAAAGCTGAAAAATCAGATTTTGGTGGGTTGTCTCCGCTGTGCGCTGACCGCGTTGCGTCATCTTTCAGGTTGATTTTGATACATTTTGTGGATTTCTCTCTGTTCCTCAAACTGGCACATTTGGTCCAAGCCGCAGAGAACAGGCGGGCATTGTATCTGGCCGTGCCATTCCAGCATAGGCAGCCAATTGTTGGGGGGGGGGGGGGCATCAGACTGGCAAAACAAGACATCCGCCCCCCCCCCCCCTCAAAGCACTGAAAGGACAGCGAACGTCCTGCAACCGGGTGACACAGCGCCTAGAGGACAACACTCGCCCTTTGTCAGGAGGGCAGAGCTCAGGCTTGCTAAACAACGCCAGGGTCCAAACACACACACGGGGTCCTAGCTAATCATTCATCGCATTAACCTTGCCAGCGCCGGAGCCAGGCGTGCAGGACCTGACCCCGCTCACCCACAGCCTCTGCGCCTGCAAACCTTAATACCGGCTCACCTCCTATAATCTGTTTATCTCCACGTGAGAGGGTCACCAGGAGAACCTCGGGACATGAGCATGGCTGGGCGAAGGATGGTGGTCCTCATCGCCAGCCTACTTACCTCCGTCACATCGACAGGTGAGTTGTTTGTTTATCACAGGTATTAATACAGCATCATCGCTTTACATAGCACTTTCAATTCTGCACATTGACGTCAGTCCCTGCACCCAAGGAGCTTACAAGTCCCTACCTCACATACATACACACACATACCAGGACAGGAGCCAGTAAACCTACCAACATGTATTTAGAGTGTTGGAGGAAACTGGAGTATTTAGAGGGAAACCCATGCAAGCAAGATGCAAACTCCATGCAGACAGTGCCCTTGGTGGGATTCAAACCAAGGACCCCAGTGCTGCAAGGCAGAAGTGCTAAGCCACTGTGCTGCCTGTATTTTACTAGACACACCCCCTTTTTACAGTTCCATATATATCCTAAACAGAAGCACTTTACAAATGACCTCTAGAAGTCGTGTGACCAGGTGTACCTAGTTAATGCAGAAATAACAAAACTCAGGGGGTCTAGATAAGGTGTGTTTGAGGATTCTGATGTTATATAGTAATACTGGAAGCAGAATGGATGCACAGAGCTGGTTGGACCCAAGCTGGACTTTGAGGAAAGGCTGAACAGGCTCCAGCCTAGGGCTGCAAAGTTTCCGGGGCATATTGACTAGAGCATAGCAAAGTGCAAAGGGCAGTAACCCAGGACTCGGGGCACTACAGTCATATAAGCGCAAAGGCTAAATGTTCAGTTCAGAAAGCTTTAACACCAGCCGAAGGCGCTCGATTATCATACATGCACCTGTCGTTTTCAGATTTCATTGGATGCGACTGAAAATAGCTGTCACTTTTGCTTTATTTTTCCAAAATAAGGAGAATGTATCCTGAAGGGTTTGCTTTGTAAAACTGAGACTCAGTTGAGGTCACTATGCTGTTAAAGATTTGCTAAATTGATTTATGAATTAAACGGATTAGGCGAATCGCGCCTTTTTTTGGAGAATTGCAAATTTTCGATAACCTGCATATGTGAGCACAGATTCATCTGACCTTATTCATAATTCAAGGAGACATTCATTGAGTACAGCAGATGATCACAGACTGCAGACATGATACAGGAGATGGTCAGAGACTGCAGACATAATACAGGAGATGATCAGAGACTGCAGACATGATACAGGAGATGATCAGAGACTGCAGACATAATACAGGAGATGATCAGAGACTGCAGACATAATACAGGAGATGGTCAAGGACTGCAGACATAATACAGGAGATGATCAGAGACTGCAGACATGGTACAGGAGATGATCAGAGACTGCAGACATGATACAGGAGATAATCAGAGACTGCAGACATGATACAGGAGATGATCAGAGACTGCAGACATGATACAGGAGATGATCGGAGACTGCAGACATAGTACAGGAGATGATCAGAGACTGCAGACATGGTACAGGAGATGATCGGAGACTGCAGACATAGTACAGGAGATGATCAGAGACTGCAGACATAGTACAGGAGATGGTCAGAGACTGCAGACATAGTACAGGAGATGATCAGAGACTGCAGACATAGTACAGGAGATGATCAGAGACTGCAGACATAGTACAGGAGATGATCAAAGACTGCAGACATAATACAGGAGATGGTCAGAGACTGCAGACATAATACAGGAGATGGTCAGAGACTGCAGACATAGTACAGGAGATGATCAGAGACTACAGACATAGTACAGGAGATGATCAGAGACTGCAGACATAGTACAGGAGATGATCAGAGACTACAGACATATTACAGGAGATGATCAGAGACTGCAGACATGGTACAGGAGATGGTCAGAGACTGCAGACATAGTACAGGAGATGGTCAGAGACTGCAGACATAATACAGGAGATGATCAGAGACTGCAGACATAGTACAGGAGATGATCAGAGACTGCAGACATAGTACAGGAGATGATCAGAGACTGCAGACATGATACAGGAGATGATCAGAGACTGCAGACATGATACAGGAGATGATCAGAGACTGCAGACATAGTACAGGAGATGATCAGAGACTGCAGACACATGATACAGGAGATGATCAGAGACTGCAGACATGATACAGGAGATGATCAGAGACTGCAGACACAGGCCCGGATTTACTCCCTTTGCCGCCCCAAGGCCGGGCCCTTCAATGCCGCCCCCCCCCCCCCCCACACACACACACACACACACACACACACACACACACACACACACACACACCACCAGAAAGAGCCCCCAGACATGATACGGTCAAAGACTGCAGACATGATACAAGAGATGGTCAGAGACTGCAATCATAGTACAGGAGATGGTCAGAGATTGCAGACATGATACAGGAGACGGTCAGAGACTGCAGTTCCTATGGACATTAGTAGATAATGGCCGATAAGCCCTCTCACCTGACCCAGCGATACAGCAACGGTTCCCTCTGATCAGGAGTCAGCTCACTCTGAATTGCCCGTGGCGACTCCGTTGGGTAGCACCCAGATCTGTATTCCTGCAATGACTCCATTCCTTTCTCCGCCAGGGATGGCGCCAGGCTGTGTGGCTTTCCCTCTGGTGGCGCAGGGCAGCGGGGTTCTCTCTCTGATGGTGTTCCCTCAGCACTGCCCTCTCCCTCTGGAGTCCTGGGTGTACTTTCCTGGGTGTAGACCCCCCCAGGACAAACCACCCCCCTCCATTAGTACAGACCCCCCCCAGGACAAACCCCCATCCATTAGTACAGACCCCCACCAGGACAAACCCCCCTCCCTTCATTAGTACAGATCCCCCCAGGACAAACCCCCCTCCCTTAGTACAGACCCCCCCTAGGACAAACCCCCCTACCTTCATTAGTACAGACCCCCCCTAGGACAAACCCCCCTCCCTTCATTAGTACAGACCCCCCCTAGGACAAACCCCCCTCCCTTCATTAGTACAGATCCCCCCCAGGACAAACCCCCCTCCCTTAGTACAGACCCCCCTAGGACAAACCCCCCTCCCTTCATTAGTACAGACCCCCCCAGGACAAACCCCCCTCCCTTTATTAGTACAGACCCCCCCCAGGACAAACCCCCCTCCCTTCATTAGTACAGACCCCCCAGGACAAACCCCCCTCCCTTCATTAGTACAGACCCCCCAGGACAAACGCCCCTCCATTAGTACAAACCCCCCAGGACAACCCCCCTCCATTAGTACATACCCCCCAGGACAACCCCCCCTCCATTAGTACATACCCCCCAGGACAACCCCCCTCCATTAGTACATACCCCCCAGGACAACCCCCCCCTCTATTAGTACAAACCCCCCCCAGGACAACCCCCTCTCCATTAGTACAAACCCCCCCAGGTCAACCCCCACCCCCTCCATTAGCACAGACCCCCCCAGGACAAACCCCCCTCCCTTCATTAGTACAGACCCCCCCCAGGACAAACCCCCCTCCCTTCATTAGTACAGACCCCCCAGGACAAACGCCCCTCCATTAGTACAAACCCCCCAGGACAACCCCCCTCCATTAGTACAAACCCCCCTCAGGACAACCCCCTCTCCATTAGTACAAACCCCCCCCGAGGTCAACCCCCACCCCCTCCATTAGCACAGACCCCCCCAGGACAAACCACCCCTCCCTTCATTAGTACAGACCCCCCCAGGACAAACCCCCCCCTCCATTAGTACAGACCCCCAGGACAACCCCCCCCTTCATTAGTACAACCCCCCCCAGACAAACCCCCCCCTTCACTAGTACAGAGCCCCAGGACAACCCCCCCCCTTCACTAGTACAGAGCCCCAGGACAACCCCCCCTCCCAGGACAACTCCCCCTCCATAAGTGAACAGATGGAACAGATGGAGACAGGCTTGGGCGGGAGTGAGAGACACAAGAGAACACGCGCCCCCCCGCCCCCCGCACAGAGACCAGCCGCTCCGATCTCCGGCGGCTGCTCTCCTTCTCTGACAGGAGGAGGGAGGGGGGACAGGCTGAAGCCTCGAAAAAAACAGCAGCGGCGGCGGTGGGAGCGGAGGGAGCCGCGTCTGGACACAGAGAGTAGGAGGAGGGAGAGGAGCACTCTAGCGCTTCAGCGCCCCCACCTCTCTGGTGCCCGGGTGCGCTGCATGCTGCTAGGTTAGTGTAGGGGGCGGCCGAGAAGTCATTGCAGGAGCGGCGCCGGGCCGCCCCTGTACCACTGCCGCCCCGAGGCCTGGCCTCAGTGGCCTTGTGGGAAATCCGGCCCTGTGCAGACATAGTACAGGAGATGATCAGAGACTGCAGACATAATACAGGAGATGGTCAGAGACTGCAGACATAGTACAGGAGGTGATTAGAGACTGCAGACATAGTACAGGAGATGATCAGAGACTGCAGAGATAGTACAGGAGATGGTCAGAGACTGCAGACATAGTACAGGAGATGATCAGAGACTGCAGACATGGTACAGGAGATGGTCAGAGACTGCAGACATAGTACAGGAGATGGTCAGAGACTGCAGACATAGTACAGGAGATGATCAGAGACTGCAGACATGGTACAGGAGATGGTCAGAGACTGCAGACATAGTACAGGAGATGATCAGAGACTGCAGACATAGTACAGGAGATGATCAGAGACTGCAGACATAGTACAGGAGATGGTCAGAGACTGCAGACATAGTACAGGAGATGATCAGAGACTGCAGATATAGTACAGGAGATGGTCAGGGACTGCAGACATAGTACAGGAGATGATCAGAGACTGCAGACATAGTACAGGAGATGATCAGAGACTGCAGACATAGTACAGGAGATGGTCAGAGACTGCAGACATAGTACAGGAGATGATCAGAGACTGCAGACATAGTACAGGAGATGATCAGAGACTGCAGACATAATACAGGAGATGATCAGAGACTGCAGACATAGTACAGGAGGTGATTAGAGACTGCAGACATAGTACAGGAGATGGTCAGAGACTGCAGACATAGTACACTAGATGATCAGAGACCGCAGACATAGTACAGGAGATGATCAGAGACTGCAGACATAGTACACTAGATGATCAGAGACTGCAGACATAATACAGGAGATGATCAGAGACTGCAGACATAGTACAGGAGATGATCAGAGACTGCAGACATAGTACAGGAGATGGTCAGAGACTGCAGACATAGTACAGGAGATGATCAGAGACTGCAGACATAGTACAGGAGATGGTCAGAGACTGCAGATATATTACATGGAAAAAATCATTGCTATAACAGGAAAACACAGATTAGTTTCTGTAGGGGCCCTACAATAAGTGCCAAAAGGGCCACAGACTGGGAACCAGGGATTTAATGGGACACAACAGTTTTGTTCCTTGCGGGAAAATTCCCGGAATTATCGCTGCTCTTCCAATGAATCCACTAGGTAACAGCAGGGGCCAAGAGGACTAGAACATAAATGGATGAGGTAGACCATGACGCTGCATTGTGGTTGGTCTTCCTCTTGTCTGTGCTCGCTCTAAGTCACCTTAAAGATGTATTGCAGTCATATGAAAAGTGATCATAATACTTCTTTTCTCAGCGTTGTCGCAGCAGGTGGAGCCTCCCACTCTCGCTCCCTGTGGAGCTTTCCAGACGTCAGGATTTTTCCAGGACCACAGACTCGAGGTCCAGTTCCTGCTTTACACCCCCCGCAACCCCACCTGCGCACAGTCCATCCATATCAACCAATCTGGCAGCATCGAGAGCTCCATGTTCAACGCCTCTCTGGATACCAAAATCATCATACATGGATTCAGGTGAGACCAGAGATCGAGACTCTAAGGGGTCTATATATAAAAAGTCACAGCAGGGATGTCTTAAACGTTCACAGTCAGACAACAAAGTTAACAAACCCCCTCCCTCCAAAAAAATGGGCAGACTCGATGGACTACTCTGTCTTTTTCTGCCATCACTCTTCTATGGTTGTAGCCAGAGGGGTTTCTTTTCTAGCTTTCTAACCTTAAAGGACCAAGCCTTGGCCAGTTGACAGATTCATAAACAAGTCCAAAAGGACCACCACTGGTTTTCTGATGGATCTCTTTCTCATGCATAGTAGCCAATATTGTCGATGGTTAGCAGAGGAATTTCATCCCTGGGTTCTTTTTGTACTTGCGCTTGTTCCCTTGTTAGCTGTGGAGAGGAAAGAGATCCGTCAGAAAATCAGTGGTTGGTCCCTTCTTACCTGTTTATGAATCTATCAGCCGGTCAAGGCTTGGTCCTTCGAGTATAAAAGGCCAGAGGGGCTTCTTTTCTGTCTTTCTAACTTTGAAGGACCAAGTCTTGGTCAGTTGAAAGATTTATAAATAAGTTCAAAGATTCCACCATTGGTTTTCTGATAGATCTTTCTCAGTCATAATACCCAATATTGCTAATGGCTAGCAGAGGAATTTCATCCCTAGGTTTTTTTGGTACTTGCGCTTGTTCCCTTGTCAGCTGTGATGGAGAATGAGATCCATCAGAAAACCAATGGTTGGTCCCTTCTTACCTGTTTATAAATCTATCAGCCGGCCCAGGCTTGGTCTTTCAAAGATAAATGGCCAAAGGGGTTTCTTTTCTGGTGTTTTAACCTTCAAACACCAAGCCTTGGCCAGTTGAAAGATTCATAAATAAGTTTAAAGAGACCACCATTGGTATTCTGATGGATCTCTTTCTCTTCCATAGTAGCTGATATTGTTGATGGTTAGCAGAGGAATTGTATCCATGGGTTCTTTTGGTACTTGGGCTTGTTCCTTTGTCAGCTGTGGAAGAGAATGAGATAAATCAGAAAATCAATGGGTGGTCCCTTCTTACTGCTTCATGAATCTATCACCAGGTCAAGGATTGGTTCTTCAAAGCTAAAAGGCCAAAGGGTTTTCTTTTCTGGCCTTTTAACCTTGAAGGACTAAAGCTTTGAACAGTTGATAGATTCATAAATAAGTCCAAAGTGACCACCATTGGTTTTCTGATAGATCTCTTTCTCCTCCATAGTAGCTGATATTGCCAATGGTTAGCAGAGGAAATTTTATCCATGAGTTCATTTGGTACTTGGCATTGTTCCTTTGTCAGCTGTGGAAGAGAATGAGATAAATCAGAAAATCAATGGGTGGTCCCTTCTTACCGCTTTATGAATCTATCACCCAGTCAAGGATTGGTTCTTCAAAGATAAAAAGGCCAAAGGGGTTTCTTTTCTGGCCTTTTAACCTTGAAGGATCAAGCTTTGACCAGTGAGCAGATTCATAAATAAGTCCAAAGAGACCATCATTGGTTTTCTGATAGATCTCTTTCTCCTCTATAGTAGTTGATATTGCTGATGGGTTCTTTTGGTACTTGGGCTTGTTCCCTCAAGACAATAAGGTTTAAAAAACAAGGACCTGCCAAGCTAGGAATTCCATCCACCAGGCTTTAGTAGCTAGGAGGTTAGACCTGCTGAGTTCGTCAGGGCTTGGTCCCTAAAATTCATAATTCCAAAAATATAATTGTGTCCTGGCTGGTTTAGGCTCTGAGGAGTCAAAACCTGCCGGACCAAGAGACTTACGGTAGGTAATAATTCCCAAAGTATTGCCTCTTGGTCTGTACTTTGGGACTTAAATGCATTGGCCAGCTAATATTGTAAGATCTGAGACAGACATGGTAAGCCACTTGATTAATTTATGAATTGAGAGATGGAGAATGGCCAAATTGGAGCTGGGGAAGAGGGATACAGGCCGGAGCTTGAGGGATACACTGGTAAGTCCACTAGGTGGACCTCAAGATGGAGTTTTAAGGAGAACTGAGACAGGAAGAGAGATGCAGAATGAGTGGTCACCATATTTTCCTTACTGCAGAATCCTATTAGTAACATTTAGAGGGGGCCATAGAGTTCCTTTACCTTCTTTTATAAAATATTGTTTGGGCTGAAACAGTCCCACACCACATCAAGACCGAAGGAAGGCAGTGCTGCCAAAATGATACTAGAATGTCAGTCTTACCCATTATATGATGATAGATGACTCCCAACTAACAAAGATGGTGTCCTGTCAAAAACTACTCAATTTTGTATGGTCAATAGGTATGATTTCACTTCCTCAGAAGTTTTAACAATCTTACCATAAGATGGCAGCAAAGTCCCACTAATGGACAATCCCAGCAAGCACACACTATAATCTAATTGGTGGGTCTCGGGTATGGTAAAGCCCAAATTCAGCCAAAAATGTTTTATATTTTCATCTTCAGACGGCAGAGGCAAAGCTTTCATTTTGTCAGGTTTTTTTTTTATGTTCTGTAAAAAAAAACATAAAATAACAAAATGCCTTGTTTTGGCACAATAACAGGTCCAGGATTGATAAAAAGATCTTATGTAACCTTAGGGGCCATTTAAAGGCCTCTGCACCCCTAAACTCCGTCCCTTCCCTTCCAATGCAGTTTGGACTAAAATGGCAAGATATCACCCAAATCTTCCAATCTTCACCGAAATTTCCAAAAAATGAAAAACGCTCTATTTCGTTTGTTTGTAACAATTATATGAGTAATGCGACTAAATGAAATATTAGATTAGTGTGTGTATTCTGCAGCCCTCTATAACAAAACAGGATGTGTTGTTTGCCAATTTTTTTTTAACAGGGTTTTGGGCACAAAGCCATCCTGGACTGAAAACTTGGTGGAGGCGCTGCTATACGCTGGGGAGGCGAATGTGGTGGTGATAGACTGGGTGACCGGCTCTACCGCTAAGTATCACCAGGCCGTGGAGAATGTGCCAAAGCTCACCATGCTGTTAGTGGCGCTTATAAACCGCTTTTTGGTGAGTAATGATGATAAAGTCCCATTGGTTTGAAAATGTTCACAAAGATAGAATTACTGTGGAAATTCATACAATAACTTACAAAAGTAAGTACACCCCTCACATTTTGTAAATATTTTCTTCTATCTTTTCATGTGACAACACTGAAGAAATGACACTTTGCTACAATGTAAAGTAGTGAGTGTACAGCTTGTATAACAGTGTAAATTTGCTGTCCCCTCAAAATAACTCAACACATAGCCATTAATGTCTAAACCGCTGGCAACAAAAGTCAGTACACCCCTAAGTGAAAATGTCCAAATTGGGCCCAATTAGCCATTTTCCCTCCCCCGGTGTCAATTGACTCGTTAGTGTTACAAGGTCTCAGGTGTGAATGGGGAGCAGGTGTGTTAAATTTGGTGTTATCGCTCTCACTCTCTCATACTGGTCATTGGAAGTTCAACATGGCACCTCATGGCAAAGAACTCTCTGAATGGCTTAGGATATAAGAAGATTGCCAAGACCCTGAAACTGAGCGGCATCATGGTGGCCAAGACCATACAGCGGTATAACAGGACAGGTTCCACTCAGAACAGGCCTCGTCATGGTTGACTAAAGAAGTTGAGGTCACGTGCTCAGCGTCATATCCAGGGGTTGTCTTTGGGAAATAGACGTATGAGTGCTGCCAGCATTGCTGCAGAGGTTGTAGGGGTGGGGGGTCAGCCTGTCAGTGCTCAGACCATACGCCGCACACTGCATCAAATTGGTCTGCATGGCTGTCATCCCAGAAGGAAGCCTCTTCTAAAGATGATGCACAAAAAAGCCCACAAACAGTTTGCTGAAGACAAGCAGACTAAGGACATGGATTACTGGAACCATATCCTGTGGTCTGATTATTATTATTATCATTATACAGGTTTTATATAGCGCCAACAGTTTGCGCAGCGCTTTACAACATGAGGGCAGACATTACAGTTACATTACAATTTGGTACAAGAGGAATCAGAGGGCCCTGCTCGTTAGAACTTACAATCTAAAAAGATGAGACCAAGATCAACTTATTTGGTTCAGATGGTGACAAGCGTGTGTGGCGGCAACCAGGATAGGAGTACAAAGACAAGTGTGTCTTGTCTATAGTCAAGCATGGTGGTGGGAGTGTCATGGTCTGGGGCTGCATGAGTGCTGCCGGCACTGGGGAGCTACAGTTCATTGAGGGGACCATGAATGTCAACATGTACTGTGACATACTGAAGCCGAGCATGATCCCCTCCCTTCAGAGACTGGACCGCAGGGCAGTATTCCAACATGATAACGACCCCAAACACCTCCAAGATGACCACTGCCTTGCTAAAGAAGCTGAGGGTAAAGGTGATGGACTGGCCAAGCATGTCTCCAGACCTAAACCCTATTGATCATCTGTGGGACATCCTCAAATGGAAGGTGGAGGAGCGCAAGGTCTCTAACATCCACCAGCTCTGTGATGTCATCATGGAGGAGGGGAAGAGGACTCCATTGGCAACCTGTGAAGCTCTGGTGACCTCCATGCCCAAGAGGGTTAAGGCAGTGCTGGAAAATAATGGTGGCCATACAAAATATTGACACTTCTTTGGACCCAATTTGGACGTTTTCACTTAGGGGTGTACTCACTTTTGTTGCCAGCGGTTTAGACATGAATGGCTGTGTGTTGAGTTATTTTGAGGGGGCAGCAAATTTACACTGTTATACAAGCTGTACACTCACTACTTTACATTGTAGCAAAGTGTCATTTCTTCAGTGTTGTCATATGAAAAGATAGAGTAAAATATTTACAAAAACGTGAGGGGTGTACTCACTTTTGTGAGATACTGTATTTACTCACAATGTTCAGCATTTTCTGTTGCCTTTACCCCACCAGTCCCACCAGTACCGAGACAGGTTTTTCTAGTGCCCAGGGCAAAGATGCAGAACTGCACCTCCACTGTTAATGCATGCCATATAATGGGCTTACTGCTCTGTGTCCATTCTCTGCCTCCTTGCTCAGCTGTGCCCAGGGCAGCTGACCCTCCTGCCCACCCCTTGTCCTGCCTCCTGCCCACCAGCTTTCACCTAATTGTGGCACTGTGCCTGTTTTGTAGGAGCTCGGATCCACCTTGGAGTCTCTCCACCTGATCGGGGTGTCTCTGGGGGCCCATGTGGCTGGATACATCGGCAGTCACTTTGGTGGCCGCATTGGATGGATCACAGGTAGGATACTATATAAAGCAATTCTGTGGAAAAATATGGCAGGGCGAAGAACTCAAGACAGGATGTGTCTGTTAAAAAATGTAGTCACAAACTGAAGGTGAAAAAGCATAAGGAGCTCCTGATGAGATGACTAGGATGCTCTATATTACAATTTGGAAATTATATTTTTAAACTCAGCTAAGAACAGAAAGATGTGAAGGACTTGAGTTGTCTGTAAGGCTTCAATGCTCAGAAATGTCAAACAATCAGAAATGACTGGCAATATCCACATGACAACCTGTCCAACCAAAATGGTTGTCTGTCTCTGTCCTGTGGAAGGCTTCCAAGGTCTAAATGTGTCAATATAGCAGCAGGACTTGGTCACAAATCTACCATCACCACAAAGCCATCCAGACCATACATCCGCCATGACCACACATCCACTATGACCACAAACCTACCATGGCCATACACTAACCAAGGCCACACATCTACCATGACTGTACATCCACCATGGCCAGACAACCATCATGACCAAACACCTATTCTGACTACACACCTGCCATGACCATACTCCTACCATGACTACACATCAACCATGACCACACATCTGTCATGACCCTACTCCTACCATGACCACCTACCTGCCGTGACCATACTCCTACCATGACTACACATCAACCATGACCACACATCTGTCATGACCATACCCCTACCATGACCACACACCTGCCGTGACCATACTCCTGCCATGACTAAACATCTATCATGACTACATACCAACCATGATCAAACACCTATTGTGACTACACACCAACCATGACCACACACCTACCATGACCATAGTCCTACCATGTCCATATACCTGCCATTACCATTCTCTTATCATGTCCACTCACCTGCCATGACCATACTCCTTCCATGACCATACACCTACCATGACTACACACCCAGCATGGTCACACATCTACCATGACCACACACCAACCATGACCACACTCCCACCATAACCATCATGGTATCCACCACACTCTTAAACAACTGGCTGCATGCAGAGATCCTTAAAACATCTAAAAAGTAAGCAATGCACTACTACACTTCACTACACTTCACTACACTGCTCTACACTACACTACTTGTTAAGTATAAAATTGTGTACTTTTTTTTGTGGCATATTCTTTGGTTGCCTCATAATGAAAATACCCCAAAGGCTTATTAGATTGATAAAATGTTCTCTCTCTCAGGTCTGGACCCAGCAGCATACAAGTACACAAATACCCACCCGGAGGGCAGGCTGGACCCTGGAGATGCTCTGTTCGTGGATGCCGTTCACACCGATACAGACAGTAATTTTCCATTTATTCATCATTACGAGGACATACATACAGCATGAGGGGAGGCAAGAGCGAGCTGCTTAAACTTTAAGGCAAAAGTAAATTGAAGGTTTAGATAGATAGATAGATAGATAGATAGATAGATAGATAGATAGATAGATAGATAGATAGATAGATAGATAGATAGATAGATAGATAGATAGATAGATAGATAGACAAGGGAAATCCTCATCAAGGTCTCCTGGAGATATCTAACTGCCATTCCCTCCTACCTTAGCAATGCAAAATTGCTACAACATCTAACCAGCACTGACATGAACCATGTACAGTGGAAACTTGGTTAACGAGTAATGCAGTTAACAAGCGTTTTGAAAGACGGGCAACTTTTTTTAAAAAAATCCTGACTCGGTTTGCAAGTGTTGTCTCGTAAAACGAGCAGAATTCAAGCTAATGGGGTGTGCAGTACCACATTTGGCCAGAGGTGCCGGGGGCGCCGGTGACACTCGGAACAGTTTGGAGCCATTTGGAGCTGTTTGGAAATACTTGAAATAACTCGGAAACACTCGGAAAAAAAATCGGAAATACTCTGTTCCCGAGTGTTTCCGAGCCTTTCCGAGAGTTTCCGAGTTCAGCCGAGCTGTCCCCGAGTATTTCAGCCCGTCCTTGCATTAGGTTTTCTCTGGGGTGTATTGTAAAATTTTGCAGAGCATCCTGTTCCAGGATCCAGGAGAAGCTGTCCAGCTTCATGTACCTGAATTTTGATCGAATGCGGGGAAAATCAAATTTTATTGGGCTATTTTCTCTTCAAGTCAAATCTTATTCATTCATTTAAAAAAGAGTGGTTTGGGAAAATACCACTTTATGGCCACTAGATGGAACAAATAAGTCTCTATTTCCTACGATCATTATCCCCATCTAGTGGCCACCATGCAGTATTTTACCTCCCCCCTTCATTATGTAGTAATCTCCTTCTTTGGCTTTCAAACAAACCGTTTCCCTGTTCATTCTTCTTTTTTAGACTTCGGTATTCGCATACCTGTGGGTCACATTGATTACTTCATTAATGGAGGCCGAGACCAGCCAGGCTGTCCACATATCACCTCCAACCGTGAGTAATCCTCAACTCATCTAATCTGTAAATTTATTACAGCATCTCCAGGGGCCCCGTCCGCAATATGTCATGCACTTGTGCCTGATCATGGCCTTATGACCTTGGTTATGATAACAGTTGGGCATGCACATGTTGGTGTGTGTTCTGTTGCAAATGCAGCTTTATGCATTGACATGCATCCTTAGAACCAGCATGTCTGGACAGTATGGTCGCCTGCTGACTCGACAGCATCCACAGGCAGCTTAACTCTTCATAAGAAGGCAAGGATAGTCAATTTTTACTTCCCACAAGTGTAGTACGAAGGATGTTTTTCCAGTCTTTTAAAGTGAAAGAAGACAATGACTTTCCTGAGCCCTGTCTCTGAGAGTTTAGCTAGCACTGAACAAACTAGCAGTAAACAGGAGGGGGGGACAGATGGAGATACCAAATGGCATAAGTAAACAAGTTGTAGTGGCCCTAAACCACCACTAAATGTCAGTGTACAACAAACCAATAGTAACTTGATCAAGATCAATAAAACAACAAAAAAGGGGGGTATTTAAACTTTTTCCCTTATGGCAGCCATTGTTCTGACTTCTTGAATGCTACCTTGACTATCTTTACCTGCAGCCTGCCTTGACCTCTGCCTAGAAACATGACTATCCTTGTCTAATGCCTGCCCTGACCTCCACCTGGAAACATGACTATCCTTGTCTACTGCCAGCCTTGCCCCCGCCTATTAACTTGACTATCCTTTTCTACTGCCTGCCTTGACCTCTGCCTATAAACATGACTATCCTTGTCTAATGCCTGCCTTGACCTCTGCCTAGAAACCTGACAATCCTTGTCTACTGCCAGCCTTGACCTCTGCCTATAAACATGACTATCCTTGTCTAATGCCTGCCTTGACCTCTGCCTAGAAACCTGACAATCCTTGTCTACTGCCAGCCTTGCCCATGTCTATTAACTTGACTATGCTTGTCTACTGCCTGCCTTGACCTTTGCCTAGAAACTTGACTATCCTTGTCTATTGCCTGCCTTGACCTCTGCCTAGATTCATGACTATCCTTGTCTCCTGCCTGCCTTGACCCCTGCCTAGAAACTTGACTATCCTTGTATAATGCCTGCCTTTACCTCTGCCTAGAAACCTGACTATCCTTGTCTACTGCCTGCCTTGAACTCTGTCTAGAAACTTGACTATTCTTCTCTACTGCCTGCCTTGACCTCCGCCTAGAAACTTAACTGTCCTTGTCTACTGCCTGCCTTGACCTCTGCCTAGCAACTTGACTAACCTTGTCTGCTACCTGCCTCGACCTTTGCCTGAAAACCAACTAAGCTTATCTGCTGCCTGTCTCGACCTCCATCTGGACCTAACCAATCTGTTCGCTGTCATTATGTGGCCTTCTTGTTGCCTCTCTATTGGTGCTAGTCATTGGTGGGTCAACCCTGAGGGCTATGACCTAGTGGCATCTCACAGCAAAGCAGAGCGGTGGCCACTTGGTTTACCAGCCTATTTCCCCTTACAGAGCAATGAATACTAGGGCTTCATGCCTTGGGTGGGCCTGTGTCATCTACCAATGGTTAATATGTATCAATATTGTACCTTTTATATAAGTTGGAGATATTTCCTGTAAGGACCAATCAGAATCCAGCTGTGTGGTTTGGGAAATGACATCTGATGACTGTTGGGGACACCACACTTCTCCAGTTTTTCTAAACTATCTATTTTATCTTTATCAGCATACAAATATTTCATCTGTGACCACATGAGGTCGGTTGCCGTGTACATCAATGCGGTGCGTGGAAGGTGCTCCTTCATTGGTTTCCCATGCTCCACCTATAAGGAGTTCCAGGAAGGACTTTGCGTGGATTGTGAGACCACAAAACTTTCATCTTGTCCCCGTTTAGGTACGTCATTCACACCGCTGTGCTTCTCTTGTCTCTGGTCTTAGGACTCCCGGCTAATCGGGACTCAGGACCCGCTTCCTGATTAGCCAGGGGGAGCGGTCCCAGTGGTTACATTGAGCTCCAGCTCTGCTGCTTGCTGCTATCGCTGCTGATCCCTCCTTACTCGGGTAGATGGTGTAGGAAGGAGCCGGGCTGTTGTCTCTCCTCCTGGCCGAAGCAAGGGAGTCGATGCGTCCGGCGCCCTGCATGTAGATTAAGGGCCGGGCGCATGGATTAGGGGACCGCCACTGGTCCTAACAGTAACCCTGAACCTAACAGGATCCTTAAGCATTTCTTTATTAACAAAGTCATGTGATCACCACATACAGTATCTCACAAAAGTGAGTACACCCCTCAGTCACATTTTTGTAAATATTTTCTTCTATCTTTTCATGTGACAACACTGAAGAAATGACACTTTGCTACAATGTAAAGTAGTGAGTGTACAGCTTGTATAACAGTGTAAATTTGCTGTCCCCTCAAAATAACTCAACACACAGCTATTAATGTCTAAACCGCTGGCAACAAAGGTCAGTACACCCCTAAGTGAAAATGTCCAAATTGGGCCCAATTAACCATTTTCCCTCCCCAGTGTCATGTGACTCGTTAGTGTTACAAGGTCTCAGGTGGGAATGGGGAGCAGGTGTGTTAAATTTGGTGTTATCGCTCTCACTCTCTCATACTGGTCACTGGAAGTTCAACATGGCACCTCACGGCAAAGAACTCTCTAAAGATCTGAAAAAAATTAATTTTTCTCTACATAAAGATGGCCTAGGCTATAAGAAGATTGCCAAGACCCTGAAACTGAGCTGCAGCATGGTGGCCAAGACCATACAGCGGTTTAACAGGACAGGTTCCCCTCAGAACAGGCCTCACCATGGTCCACCAAAGAAGTTGAGTGCATGTGCTCAGCCTCATATCCAGAGGTTGTCTTTGGGAAATAGACGTATGAGTGCTGCCAGCATTGCTGCAGAGGTTGTAGGGGTGGGGGGTCAGCCTGTCAGTGCTCAGACCATACGCCACACACTGCATCAAATTGGTCTGCATGGCTGTCGTCCCAGAAGGAAGCCTCTTCTAAAGATGATGCACAAGAAAGCCTGCAAACAGTTTGCTGAAGACAAGCAGACTAAGGACATGGATTACTGGAACCATGTCCTGTGGTCTGATGAGACCAAGATAAACTTATTTGGTTCAGATGGTGACAAGCGTGTGTGGGGGCAACCAGGTGAGGAGTACAAAGACAAGTGTGTCTTGTCTACAGTCAAGCATGGTGGTGGGAGTGTCATGGTCTGGGGCTGCATGAGTGCTGCCGGCACTGGGGGGCTACAGATCATTGAGGGAACCATGAATGCCAACATGTACTGTGACATACTGAAGAAGAGCATGATCCCCTCCCTTCAGAGACTGGACCGCAGGGCAGTATTCCAACATGATAACCACCCCAAACACACCTCCAAGATGACCACTGCCTTGCTAAAGAAGCTGAGGGTAAAGGTGATGGACTGGCCAAGCATGTCTCCAGACCTAAACCATATTGAGCATCTGTGGGACATCCTCAAATGGAAGGTGGAGGAGCGCAAGGTCTCTAACATCCACCAGCTCTGTGATGTCGTCATGGAGGAGGGGAAGAGGACTCCAGTGGCAACCTGTGAAGCTCTGGTGACCTCCATGCCCAAGAGGGTTAAGGCAGTGCTGGAAAATAATGGTGGCCACACAAAATATTGACACTTTGGGCCCAATTCGGACATTTTCGCTTAGGGGTGTACTCACTTTTGTTGCCAGCGGTTTAGACATTAATGACTGTGTGTTGAGTTATTTTGAGGGGACAGCAAATTTACACTGTTATACAAGCTGAACACTCACTACTTTACATTGTAGACAAGTGTCATTTCTTCAGTGTTGTCACATGAAAAGATAGAAGAAAATATTTACAAAAATGTGAGGGATGTACTTACTTTTGTGAGATACTGTACGTCATGAGGTCTGCCATGGCTCTGTTTATCATTATGAGCCAATGCTGCATGCTGAAATTAAAGGCTAATTTTAATGGAAATGTGGGGTAGGCAAAATTTGTAATTTCACTATGAAATTAAGCTCATCCCTGAAAGGGGATTTTGTAATTCTGTAATAGACACAATAATGCAAAGAAGATAAACACAATACTTGTGGATGAGTTGTGGACACTGGACGTTCTCAACACGACCAAAAAACATTTTCAAGGTACACAGTGTTTCCTGTCCCTCTTCTGCTCCCTCCCTTGCACTTGCTGGCAATTCACACCTCCCAAAATGACAGGCAGGAGGTAAGTCGGGAGGTATAAATAGAAGCTGCTGCTGTCGCAAAATAGACTGTCTGACACAGTGTTTGTAAACATTGATCAGACATAAACCAGAGAGATACAAGTAACCAGGGCCATCTCTAATATAACCCTGAACAAACATTTTCTTGGGCCCTCCTGAATCCACTTATCAACTATTTGCGGGCAGTGGAGGCTCAAGGGGCAGCTGCTTTGGGACCCACAACAATGACTGGGCCCCGGGCAGCTGCCCCTTTTGCCCTGCGCTAAAGACGGCCCCGAAGGTAACATTATTTATAAACATTGATCAGACGGGAGATAGAGAGATACATAGCAACATTGTTAATAAACATTGATCAGACAGGAGCAAGAGAGATACAAAGTAACATTTTTTTTATAAACATTGATCTGACCGGAGATAGAGAGATACAAAGTAACATTGTTAATAAATATTGTTCAGACAGGAAATAGAGAGATACAAAGTAACATTTCATTCATCCACAGATCAAAAGGACTAGCTTTTGTCTGCATATGGTGTCAGTTAAAGCAATCTGACAAGTAGAAAAAAGTCTTCATTTTTAACCCCTAAGGCCCCTTTCACACTTGTGCAACTTGTCCTGCGACTTCAAAGTCGCATGACAAATCATACCCCTTGATTTCCAATGAGTACCGTTCATATCTTGCGACTTCAAAGTAGACTCAGCACTTTGATGTGACTTGAGGTCCTCAAACCTCCAGAATACACAGGCATTGTATCAGAACCAGTGGCGGCTGGTGTTTTTGGTTGGTCTGGTCGGTCGGGTCCAGAGCACTTACCCCATCTATGGCGGGCAGCGCTTCAACTGGGCGACAGGCGGCGGCCATCACTGCGGCTTCCCCTTCCCCTGCACTCCGTGGGCATCATGGCGGCTTCCCCTTCCCCTGCACTCCAAAGGCATCACGGCGGCTTCCCCTTTCCCTGCTCTCAGCGGGCATCACAGTGGCTTCCCCTTCCCCTGCACTCCGCAGGCATCACAGTGGCTTCCCCTTCCCTTCCCCTGCACTCCACAGGCATCACGGCGGCTTCCTCTTCCCCTGCATGCCGTGGGCATCACGGCCGCTTCCCCTGCTCTCCACGGGCATCACAGAGGCTTCCCCTGCTCTCCACGGGCATCACGGCGGCTTCCTCTTCCCCTGCATGCTGCGGGCATCATGACGGCTTCTCCTTCCCCTGCTCTCCACAGGCATCACAGTGGCTTCCCCCTCCCCTGCTCTCCACGGGCATCACGGCGGCTTCCTCTTCCCCTGCATGCTGCGGGCATCACGACGGCTTCCCCTTCCCCTGCTCTCCACAGGCATCACGGCGGCTTCCCCTTCCCCTGCTCTCCACGGGCATCACGGCGGCTTCCCCTTTCCCTGCTCTCAACAGGCATCACAGAGGCTTCCCTTTCCCCTGCACTCCGCGGGCATCACGGTGGCTTCCCCTTCCCCTGCACTCTGCAGGCATCATGGCGGCTTCCCCTTCCCCTGCTCTCAGCAGGCATCACAGAGGCTTCCCTTTCCCCTGCACTCAGCGGGCATCACGGTGGCTTCCCCTTCCCCTGCACTCTGCAGACATCATGGCGGCTTCCCCTTCCCTCCGCAGGCATCATGGCGGCTTCCCCTTCTCCTGCACACCACAGGCATCACGGCGGCTTCCCCTGCTCTCCATGGGCATCACGGCAACTTCCCCTTCCCCTGTACTCCACGGGGATCACGGCAGCTTCCCCTTCCTCTGCTCTCCATGGACATCACGGCAGCTTCCCCTTCCTCTGCACTCCATGGGCATCATGGAGGCTTCCCCTTCCTCTGCTCTCCACAGGCATCACGGAGGCTTCCCCTTCCCCTGCTCTCCACGGGCATCACGCCTGCTTCCTCTTTCCCTGCACTCCACGGGCATCACGGCGGCTTCCCCTTCTCCTGCATTTCACAGGCATCACGCCGGCTTCCTCTTCCCCTGCACTCCACGGGCATCACGGCGGCTTCCCCTTCTCCTGCATTTCACAGGCATCACGCCGGCTTCCTCTTCCCCTGCACTCCACGGGCATCACGGCGGCTTCCCCTTCCCTCCGCAGGCATCACGGCGGCTTCCCCTTCTCCTGCTCTCTATGGGCATTCGGCTGCTTCCCCTTCCCCTGCACTCCATGGGCATCACGGTGGCTTCTATTTCTCCTGCAATCCGCGGGCATCATAGCAGCTTCCCCTTCCCCTGCACTCCACAGGCATCATGGAGGCTTCCCCTTCCCCTGCACTCTGTGGGCATCACAGCAGCTTCGCCTTATATATCCCCGAATATTCGCTATTGTAACACACCTGGGTGGGCTTGTAGTACAATGCTCGGAGCCCCGAGCCCACCCTATTTTGAAGCCTATTAGAGCCTCTGGCTCTAATCAGGTGATTCAAAAAAACACCCCAACCCCATTGGAATTCATGCATCCAGCGTCCTGCATGGGGGCCGGACGCATGGATAGGCGGGGGGGGGGGCTCCTGGGCGCCCCTAATGGATGGGCCACCCCTAATCAGAACCATCATTTTGGTGACATTTTAAAAAGGAGCAAATAATAGAATAACATTTATATTTTTTTACAGTAAGACATTTTTTTTTTGTAAGCTAACCACTGAACAAAGTTGAAATAAAGTGTGTTTCTTATTAGTTTCAATTACATTTTTTGTCTATAGATTGCCTAAAAAAATAAAATCATACCTGCCAGACAATGACTGCTGGACAGTGTGGGCGGGATCAAAACACCTATTAGGTTTGTATTGCTGTCTGTGCCCCGGTTAGGGAGATTCCCCCTCTATTTGTCCTGTTTACCATTATCATTGAATGTTAAAGTAAAAGAAAACCTCAAATTATGGGTTTTCCAGATAAGTAATAGAGGGGAAATCTTCCAATGGAGACGCCAGTCCTGGTGACCTTGAGGACCACAAGGGATTCCCCTAATTTGCAGGAATTTCCTCTGACTTCCTGTTTTGGCAGTGGGACAGGAACTGAAGGTAAATCTCCCTAATGGAACACAGATGGACAAAAAAAATTGACAGGGGTTATAACCCTCCCTTACTATATCCAAAATGAAAAAAAAAAAAAAAAGTTTTGCCTTTAGTTCTACTTTAAGTCATTACAAAGTTATCACCAAATAAACAGGCCCATAGCAGAAATGTAACAATTGCTCTCTGGTTAATGTTTCAGTATATTTTTCATGTCAGGATTTCTCAGTGAAAGTGATATTGATCCATCTTGATAAAGATATTTTTATTTTCCTGGTGTAGGGAGGAGGGACGCTCTAATTATCCCAGGAGAATTTGTAATTCATGACACGTCATCTGAATCACAAAACGACACCAGTTCAGTCAGCTACAAGACCCAGGAACCACCCAAAGATATTCTGCTTTTCCTGCTCACCACCCCGGCGGAGCCATACTGCGGTAAGTGTCGGCGACTACCAAACCCCCTGGACCCCAGAATACCTGAAGGATTAGTAGAGGGACTACTGTTAAAGGGGACTGGCAGAAATCTTCATGTGACCTTAATGAGGATTACCCTTGACTATCTATTCAGTCTATTGTTCTGTCTGTTTTATATAAAGTAAAATATTGTTTTTACTTTTTACAATATATTCTGGGTTAAAAAATATTGTTTTTACTTTTTACATTATGTTCTGGGTTAATGTGGGCTGAGGACTGTATGGGGAGATTAATGAGCTGTGGATGAAGTATGTGACACATAAAAGTTCTGCTGTTGATTATAATGACACGTGTGTTGTCCCCTCTCTGCATTGTTTGCTAAATTATTATTATTATTATTTTTTAAAAAAGCGCAATATGTTTTATATGTGCTTCTTCTATACACTGAGCTGCCATCATGCCTTGTGTTCTATCTATACATTGAGCAGTAATCGTGGCTTATCTTCTCTCCAAACATTGAGCTTAGATCATGGCTTGTCTTCTCTCCAAACATTGAACTTAGATCATGGCTTGTCTTCTCCATACATTGAGCTGAGATCATCGCTTGTCTTCTCCATACATTGAGCTGAGATCATCGCTTGTCTTCTCCATACATTGAGCTGAGATCATGGCTTGTCTTCTCCATACATTGAGCTGAGATCATCGCTTGTCTTCTCCATACATTGAGCTGAGATCATCGCTTGTCTTCTCCATACATTGAGCTGAGATCATCGCTTGTCTTCTCCATACATTGAGCTGAGATCATCGCTTGTCTTCTCCATACATTGAGCTGAGATCATCGCTTGTCTTCTCCATACATTGAGCTGAGATCATCGCTTGTCTTCTCCATACATTGAGCTGAGATCATCGCTTGTCTTCTCCATACAATGGGCTGAGATCATGGCTTGTCTTCTCCATACATTGAGCTGAGGTCATCGCTTGTCTTCTCCATACATTGAGCTGAGATCATCGCTTGTCTTCTCCATACATTGAGCTGAGATCATCGCTTGTCTTCTCCATACATTGAGCTGAGATCATGGCTTGTCTTCTATCTATACATTAAGCTGAGATCATGGCTGGTCTTCTACCCTGTTTCCCCGAAAATAAGACCTAGCGTGATTGTCAGTGATGGCTGCAATATAAGCCCTACCCCCCAAATAAGCCCTACCCTGTTTCCCCGAAAATAAGCCCTACCCTGAAAATAAGACCTACAAAGGCTTTAACTAGGGCTTATTTGGGGGGTAGGGCTTATATTGCAGCCATCACCGACAATCATGCTAGGTCTTATTTTCGGGGAAACAGGGTATCTATATATTGAGCTGAGATCATGGCTTATCTTCTATCTATACATTGAGCAGTAATCGTGGCTTGTCTTCTCTCCAAACATTGAGCTGAGATCATGGCTTGTCGTCTAGCTATACACTGAACTGAGATCATGGCTTGTCTTATAGCTATACTTTGAACTGAGATCATGACTTGTCTTCTCTCCAAACATTGAGCTTAGTTCATGGTTGTCTTCTCCATACATTGAGCTGAGATCATCGCTTGTCTTCTCCATACATTGAGCTGAGATCATCGCTTGTCTTCTCCATACATTGAGCTGAGATCATGGCTGGTCTTCTATCTATATATTGAGCTGAGATCATGGTTGGTCTTCTATCTATATACTGAGCTGAGATCATGGCTTATCTTCTGTCTATACATTGAGTAGAAATCGTGGCTTGTCTTCTCTCCATACATTGAGCCGAGATCATGATTTATCTTCTATCTACCGTATGCACTGAGCTGAGATCACGACTTGTCCTCTCTCTCTACATGGAGCTGAGATTGTGGCTCGCCTTCTCTCCATACATGGCGCTGAGATTGTGGCTTGTCTGTTATCCATATTTTGAGCTAAGATCATGGCTTGTCTTTATCTATACATTGAACTGAGAACATGGTTTGTCTTCTCTCTATTCATTGAGCTGAGATGATGGCTTATCTTCTGTCTATACATTGAACTGAGATCATAGGTTGTCTTCTCTCCATATATTGAGCTGAGATCATGACTTATCTTCTATCTATGCACTGAACTGAGATCATGGCTTGTATTCTATCTATACATTGAGCAAAGATCACGGCTTGTCTTCTATCTATACATTGAGCTGAGATCATGGCTTGTCTATTATCTATACATTGAGCTGAGATCATGGCTTGTCTTCTATCTATACATTGAGTAGAAATCATGGCTTGTCTACTATCTATACATTGAGCTGAGATCATGGCTTGTCTTCTATCTATACATTGAGTAGAAATCATGGCTTGTCTTCTATCTACATATTGAGCTGAGATCATGGCTTGTCATTTATCTATACATTGAGCTGAGATCATGGCTTGTCTTTTATCTATACTTTGAGCTGAGATCATGGCTTGTCTTCTATCTATACATTGAGTAGAAATCATGGCTTGTCTTCTATCTACATATTGAGCTGAGATCATGGCTTGTCTTTTATCTATACATTGAGCTGAGATCATGGCTTGTCTTCTATCTATACATTGAGTAGAAATCGTGGCTTGTCTTCTATCTACATATTGAGCTGAGATCATGGCTTGTCTATTATCTATACATTAGAAATTGTGGCTTGTCTTCTATCTACATATTGAGCTGAGATCATGGCTTGTCTTTTATCTATACATTGAGTAGAAACCATGGCTTGTCTTCTATCTATACATTGAGCAGTAATCGTGGCTTGTCTTCTCTACAAACATTGAGCTGAGATCGTGGCTTGTCTTCTAGCTATACACTGAACTGAGATCATGGCTTGTCTTATAGCTATACTTTGAACTGAGATCATGACTTGTCTTCTCTCCAAACATTGAGCTTAGTTCATGGCTTGTCTTCTCCATACATTGAGCTGAGATCATCGCTTGTCTTCTCCATACATTGAGCTGAGATCATGGCTGGTCTTCTATCTATATATTGAGCTGAGATCATGGTTGGTCTTCTATCTATATACTGAGCTGAGATCATGGCTTATCTTCTGTCTATACATTGAGTAGAAATCGTGGCTTGTCTTCTCTCCATACATTGAGCCGAGATCATGATTTATCTTCTATCTACCGTATGCACTGAGCTGAGATCACGACTTGTCCTCTCTCTCTACATGGAGCTGAGATTGTGGCTCGCCTTCTCTCCATACATGGCGCTGAGATTGTGGCTTGTCTGTTATCCATATTTTGAGCTAAGATCATGGCTTGTCTTTATCTATACATTGAACTGAGAACATGGTTTGTCTTCTCTCTATTCATTGAGCTGAGATGATGGCTTATCTTCTGTCTATACATTGAACTGAGATCATAGGTTGTCTTCTCTCCATATATTGAGCTGAGATCATGACTTATCTTCTATCTATGCACTGAACTGAGATCATGGCTTGTATTCTATCTATACATTGAGCAAAGATCACGGCTTGTCTTCTATCTATACATTGAGCTGAGATCATGGCTTGTCTATTATCTATACATTGAGCTGAGATCATGGCTTGTCTTCTATCTATACATTGAGTAGAAATCATGGCTTGTCTACTATCTATACATTGAGCTGAGATCATGGCTTGTCTTCTATCTATACATTGAGTAGAAATCATGGCTTGTCTTCTATCTACATATTGAGCTGAGATCATGGCTTGTCATTTATCTATACATTGAGCTGAGATCATGGCTTGTCTTTTATCTATACATTGAGCTGAGATCATGGCTTGTCTTCTATCTATACATTGAGTAGAAATCATGGCTTGTCTTCTATCTACATATTGAGCTGAGATCATGGCTTGTCTTTTATCTATACATTGAGCTGAGATCATGGCTTGTCTTCTATCTATACATTGAGTAGAAATCGTGGCTTGTCTTCTATCTACATATTGAGCTGAGATCATGGCTTGTCTATTATCTATACATTAGAAATTGTGGCTTGTCTTCTATCTACATATTGAGCTGAGATCATGGCTTGTCTTTTATCTATACATTGAGTAGAAATCATGGCTTGTCTTCTATCTATACATTGAGCAGTAATCGTGGCTTGTCTTCTCTCCAAACATTGAGCTGAGATCGTGGCTTGTCTTCTAGCTATACACTGAACTGAGATCATGGCTTGTCTTATAGCTATACTTTGAACTGAGATCATGACTTGTCTTCTCTCCAAACATTGAGCTTAGTTCATGGCTTGTCTTCTCCATACATTGAGCTGAAATCATCGCTTGTCTTCTCCATACATTGAGCTGAGATCATGGCTTGTCTTCAATCTATACATTGAGCTGAGATCATGGTTGGTCTTCTATCTATATATTGAGCTGAGATCATGGCTTATCTTCTGTCTATACATTGAGTAGAAATCGTGGCTTGTCTTCTCTCCATACATTGAGCCGAGATCATGATTTATCTTCTATCTACCGTATGCACTGAGCTGAGATCACGACTTGTCCTCTCTCTCTACATGGAGCTGAGATTGTGGCTCGCCTTCTCTCCATACATGGCGCTGAGATTGTGGCTTGTCTGTTATCCATATTTTGAGCTAAGATCATGGCTTGTCTTTATCTATACATTGAACTGAGAACATGGTTTGTCTTCTCTCTATTCATTGAGCTGAGATGATGGCTTATCTTCTGTCTACACATTGAACTGAGATCATAGGTTGTCTTCTCTCCATATATTGAGCTGTGATCATGACTTATCTTCTATCTATGCACTGAACTGAGATCATGGCTTGTATTCTATCTATACATTGAGCAAAGATCACGGCTTGTCTTCTATCTATACATTGAGCTGAGATCATGGCTTGTCTATTATCTATACATTGAGCTGAGATCATGGCTTGTCTATTATCTATACATTGAGTAGAAATCATGGCTTGTCTACTATCTATACATTGAGCTGAGATCATGGCTTGTCTTCTATCTATACATTGAGCTGAGATCCTGGCTTGTCTTCTATCTACATATTGAGCTGAGATCATGGCTTGTCTATTATCTATACATTGAGCTGAGATCATGGCTTAACTTCTATCTATACATTGAGTAGAAATTGTGGCTTGTCTTCTATCTACATATTGAGCTGAGATCATGGCTTGTCTTCTATCTACATATTGAGCTGAGATCATGGCTTGTCTTTTATCTATACATTGAGCTGAGATCATGGCTTGTCTTCTATCTATACATTGAGTAGAAATCATGGCTTGTCTTCTATCTACATATTGAGCTGAGATCATGGCTTGTCTTTTATCTATACATTGAGCTGAGATCATGGCTTGTCTTCTATCTATACATTGAGTAGAAATCGTGGCTTGTCTTCTATCTACATATTGAGCTGAGATCATGGCTTGTCTATTATCTATACATTAGAAATTGTGGCTTGTCTTCTATCTACATATTGAGCTGAGATCATGGCTTGTCTATTATCTATACATTGAGCTGAGATCATGGCTTGTCTTCTATCTACATATTGAGCTGAGATCATGGCTTGTCTTTTATCTATACATTGAGCTGAGATCATGGCTTGTCTTCTATCTATACATTGAGTAGAAATCATGGCTTGTCTTCTATCTACATATTGAGCTGAGATCATGGCTTGTCTTTTATCTATACATTGAGCTGAGATCATGGCTTGTCTTCTATCTATACATTGAGTAGAAATCGTGGCTTGTCTTCTATCTACATATTGAGCTGAGATCATGGCTTGTCTATTATCTATACATTAGAAATTGTGGCTTGTCTTCTATCTACATATTGAGCTGAGATCATGGCTTGTCTTTTATCTATACATTGAGTAGAAATCATGGCTTGTCTTCTATCTATACATTGAGCTGAGATCATGGCTTGTCTTCTATCTATACATTGAGCTGAGATCATGGCTTGTCATCTGTCTATACATTGAGCTGAGATCCTGACTTGTCTTCCATCTACATATTGAGCTGAGATCATGGCTTGTCTTTTATATATACATTGAGTAGAGATCATGCCTTGTCCTCTCTATACATTGAGCTTGGACCATGGCTTGCTTTGTGTCTATACATTGGGCTGAGATAATGCCTTGTCTTCTATCTATACATTGAGTAGAAATCATGGCTTGTCTTCTCTCCATACATTGAGCCGAGATCATACCTTGTCTTCTCTCTATACAATGAATTGAGATCATGGCTTCTCTTGTATTTCTGACAGCTCATCAAATCTTGCTGAAGTTCACCTTGTTTGAGCTGAAAGACATCAGCATCACCATGGAGGTTGTCCTGAACAGCGGAAATTCCAGCAGCGCCAAAACCAAAATCACCATGTGAGCATTTCACCTTTCTTTCTTTTTTTTTTTTTTTTTTTTCTTTTCCATTCTTTCCTCTCCTTTGTTTCCTGTCCTCTCCTTTTTTTTCTTTCCATTCCTCTCCTTCCTTTCTCTCTCCATTTTTGCCCTGTACACCCCCAGATGTCTTGTATCATTGACTCACCTGATTCATCTTTCCTGCCACCAGTCCAAAGCAGACACCGGAGGGCCGAGGCCTGGCTGCCCACGAGACCCAACTTTGCCGCTTAAAACAGGTTGAGATTCGAGTGACCGGCAGAGGATTTTGGAGAAGAGGGCCGGAATTTAGCGGGACGCTGTGTATGACTGAACTGCCCATGAATAGAAGGTAAAGAGATAACGGTAGACCACTGGAACTAGGCCACAACAACCAATCAGTACAGCCGATGACTTTCATTAAAAGAGAACAGGTGCTGAAATTGCTTATCTGAGCTGCCATTTGTGGTTCAGGAAAGCTGACCGGTGGTATTGGACAGCATGTACTCCCCCCCCCCCCCCCAAATATCTTTAGCTCCTCTGAACATTTGAAAGTTAAATGAAAGTTAAATAGATTTGTCCATCTGGATTATTCAAGGAAAAATGTCGCAATTTGGAGGAATGGAGGAATTTTTACTTTCCCAGGAGTTGGGATTTAAAAAAAAAATTTTCGGGAGGGGGCTGGGGGGATTTGTGCTGGTAGGGATGATTTGGGGGTATTTGTACAAGGAAGGGAAATTTGCGGGCTGAATTTGTGCCAGGATGGGGGATTGGGGAATTTGTGCTGAAGGGGTGTGGGGGTTGGAGTGGGGGGGAGAGGATTTGTGCTCGGAGGGGGAACATTTTTTGGGGGGGAGGGTTTAGAGGGGGAGATTTACCTTTGGGGGGGGCATCATGGGAAATGTAGTTCTAAAACATCTGGGGTGCCAAGGTTCACCATCACTGTACTAAACCATTCTGTGTGGTCAGTGTGGGGGTGGGTATCTGTGCCAGGGGTAGCTGGACAGTCGGCATTACTTAAAAGGGCAGACATCTGCTTTGATAACAGGAGGTGACCCCAAGACATTTTAAGTCCAGCTCAGCTGAACAGGAGGAGGCCTCAATACACCCTGCGAGACCTGCTCAATCAGAGGGACACAGAAGGCATAATAAAAAAAAATGAATTATTTTTGCCCTTCGTCACCTGTGGGCATGATCTTTAGGGCTGAGGTCAGTCACAGTACTGCTGTTCCTGAGCATTGATCACATCCCCAGCATCTCATTAGACATGCATGCTCCAGTCCTCGCTGCTAGCTACTGGGTGCTGCAGGCTTTAGCTGTGCAATCTGTGTATCAGTCGCTTTATTACAGTCTGTTAGAGTGATCACTAGATTGCACAACTAAAGTCTGCAGCACCCAGTAGCTAGCAGCGAGGAGCATGCATGTCTAATGGGATGCTGGGGATGTGATCATCCCTTTAGATGTGCATGCTCCTCCCAGCGGGGAGGAGCATGCATATCTAAAGGGATGCCTGGGATTTGTTCTCTCACATGATATATGGCAATGTGATGTTTACAGGAGCCTGCCAGCCCCTCCCACCAAACTTGATCTTCTAATGCAGAAAACACCAGCAAATGATGAGGTCACTGGATCTCAAAAGAGGCATTTATCAAAAATGAAATTATTTGATTAAAAAAACGTAATTGCATATTGATGGGGGGGGGTGCCAAAAGGGTATTGTATGTGCACATTAAACTTCAGCTTTAACCCTTTGCTGACTCGTCCTCCTGTGTTCTCCTTGCAGAAAATCTATGGCCTGTTTGCCCCACATCATCTCCTTCTCGGGGAACACCCGCCAGACCTTCGACATATCTGAGGACAGAAGCTTCGCCTGCCCCTAGGAGGACTGCAGACTCTGCATTATGTAGTCGGACAGTCGCAGTATATATTTATCATCCATTAAAGGGGATTGCAGAAACATGAGCGGATATTTCCGGGTGTGTCCACGCCATCTGATCCTCACACATCCTCGTGCCACTTACATAAAACCAGCAGCGCTGCAAGACTGTATCAGTATTTAAAGTAGAACTCTTCCAAGCATTGCTAGCATCTCCCATAGCCGGATAACACAAAGTCATTCTCATTTGTACATTAAAAAAAATGCTTTTCTATTAAAGGAAAATGCTTTTGGTGTGCTTTTGCCTTTAACTGCCAGATACTTGTGCTTAAGTTTTAATTTTAGCCGCTGTGTGCGACCACTCCTCCTTCCAAGCGTGTCACAGCTGGCTATCGCAATAGTCTTCCCTTCTGCTTGTTTTTTACCTTTGCGCATTGTATGCATGCAGCCCCCCCCATTACTTACCTGAGCCCAGTCTCGACCCAGCGATGTGCACAAGAGAAGCAGCTCTTTCGGCTCTCTCTCTTTTCATTGGATAGAGAGGCAGCAGGCTTCCACTGCTGTCAATCACAACCAGTCAGGAGGGAGCAGGGGGTGGGACCAAGCCACACACTGTGTGTCTATAGACAAACAGAGCTAGCTTACAAGTGAGCACACACAAATGGATTGCTATGGGGGCACTCAGCAGGGGGGGAGGAGCCCAGAGTGCCGGTGGGGGACCCGAGAAGAGGAGGATCAGGGCTGCTCTGTGCAAAGCCATTACACAGAGCAGCAGTGACAGCCCGTTTATTAGGGGCGCACGGGCGTCGCTCCCCCTCCTATCCATGTGTCCGGCCCCCTAATCTACATACAGGGCGCCAGATGCATGGATTCCAGTGGGGGGGGTTTGGGGGGGGGGTTAGCCAGAGGCTCTAATAGGCTTAAAAAAATGGGGGGGCTCAGGGGGCAGAGCACTGCACTCCGAGCCCACCCAGGTGTGTAACATTAGCGAATCACACTGATTCTCCTCCTGGCCAATCAGGAAGTGGGTCCAAGCCCGACCAGTTGTGTGAGAATAGCGAATGATTATTTACACAGCCTGGCCACATACAGAGGCCCAACGTGCAGGGAGCACCTTCAGGTGTTCTAGGGCAGTGGTCATCAACTCCTGTCCTCAGGACCCACTAACAGGCCAGGTTTGCAAAATAACTGAAATACATCACAGGTGATATCATTTGCTGCTCAGTGATTGCAGTATTCTAGTCTGCATCTCCCCAAGGTAATACATAAAACCTGGCCTGTTAGTGGGCCCTAAAGACAGGAGTTGATGGCCACTGTTCTAGGGGCATAAATTACACATATAATTTCTTGACTACCTCTTACACGTTTGAAGGCCCTGGAGCACCAGGACAATAGAAACACCCCATAAAATGACCCCATTTTGGAAAGCAAGCACCCAAAGGTATATTCTATGAGGCATAATGAGTCTTTTGAACATGTCATTTTTTTCCACAAGATTTTGGAAAATGTGGAAAGAAAATGAAAATGCATTTTGTTTTTTTACACAAAGTTGTCCATTTATACAATATTTCTAACACATAGCATGTACATAGCAAAAATTACACCCCAAAATATATTCTACTACTCCTCCTGAGTATAGCGATACCACATGTGTGAGACTCTTACATAGCCTGGCCACATACAGAGGTCCAACATTTCAAATCTAATTTGACTACCTATTACACTTTTGTGAGGCACTATAGTGGCACTGATGGGCACTGTAATGGCATGGATGAGAACTGATGTGGAGCCATGGATGGGGATGGCTGAGCCATGAATGGGGATGGATGAGCCATGAATGATTATGGATGGGGATGGCTGAGCGTGGATGGGGATGGCTGAGCAAGAATGGGGATAGATGAACATGGAAGGGGATAGATGAGCATGGATGGGGATGGCTGAGCATGGATGGGGATGGCTGAGCAAGAATGGGGATAGATGAACATGGAAGGGGATAGATGAGCATGGATGGGGATGGCTGAGCATGGATGGGGAGGGCTGAACATGGATGGGGAGGGCTGAGCGTGGATGGGGATAGATGAGCATAGATGAGGATGGCTGAGCATGGATGAGAATAGATGAGCATGGATGGGGATGGCTGAGCATGGATGGGGATGGCTAAGCATGAATAGGGATGGATGGGGATGGCTGAGCATGGATGGATGAATGAGGCAGGAATGGGCACAGAGCAGCGCTGTGGGCACTACAGATCCAGCCCACAGCGCTGCTGCACCCGATCTCTCCCCTCCCCTCTCACACTGTACCGATCGGTACGGAGAGGGGAGAGCTAAGCCAGGCATGCGCCGGCTTGTTTACAACTGATCACTCTGTCATTGAACGGAGCGATCACGTGGTAAATGGCCGCTGTCATTAGAGCAGTCATGGTTATTCCGAGGAGGGGGGAAGGGGGCACGGGAGCGCGATTCTGGGACGACGCCATAGTACGCCTTCCAGAGTTATTGAGCAGCGCTGCAGCTGTCATTCGGCTATGGGGCGGTTGTTAACTGGTTAAAAGGGTGTCCAACAGACAGGTGATTATAAAAAGGGCGTTCCTTAACAAAGAAAACCCCTCCCATTTCATGCTGTCAGCTATGGGACCACATGGATAAGAAATGTCACAAGGCCTGAGAAAGAAAATAATTTCTTTACACAAGAAAGGTGAAGGCTACAAGAAGATCAGCAAAGCTTTACTTATCCGTCAGAATACTGGAGCAAAAGTGATACAAAAAATGTAACCGCAACCATCTCAGAGACATCCAGGCTGTCCACGGAAGTTAACACCTCGGCAGGAGCGTCTTGTGAGAAGGGTCGAAAAAAAATCGTCATGCAAGTTCAGTGCAGTTCGCTAAAAAATAGAAGGCCAAATTGGGGTGATTGTTTCCCGTGATACAATTCGGCGTACACTGCAGAGGAATGGCATACATGGGTGTCGTCCACCAAGGAAGCCTCTCCCAAAGCCCCATGCACAAAAAAGCCCTCCTAGAATTTGCCAGGGCCCATGTTGATAAAGAAGAAGACTACTGGGACTCTGTACTCTGGAGTGATGAGACCAAGATAAATGTTTGTGGAACTGGTGGCTTCAAAACTGTATGACGTTGCAAAGGTGAAGAGTACAAAGAAAAATGCATGGTGCCTACAGTGAAACCTGGCGGTGGCAGTGCTGCGGGTGTCAAGGAGCTGCACTTAATTGATGGTATCATGAATTCACAGATGTACTATATTGTATATTGAAAGAGAAGTTGCTACCATAACTCCGTACCCTTGGTCATCGTGCACTTTTCCAACATGACAATGATCCAAAACACACATCTAAGGCCACTGTTGCATTTCTGAAGAAGGACCAGGTGGTAGGGATTCAGTGGCCAAGTATGTCACCTGATCTGAACCCAATCGGGGAACACCTATGGTGAATTCTGAAGAGGCGACCATCACTCTCCATCCAACATCCAGGCTCTAAAAGAGGTCCTTCTTGAAGAATGGAAAAAGATAAAATGTTGCAATATGTTGCCAACAATTCCATGCCTAGAAAACTTGGTGCTCTCCTTACAAATAATGGAGGTCATACAAAATACTAGATGGAGGAGTTTCTGTTGCCGGGTGTATTCATTTTTGCATCGTTTAATTTGAGTAAAACTGAAGATTTTGTAATCTAACTGGTATTATTAATCTTACTTTCATGTAATGAGCTAAACAAATGTTCTATAAAACTCAGTTTTAGTCAGAATGTTGGAAATTGTTCTTGTGTTCATTGAGATATTGAGTAAAATCGTACTTTTCAAAGGAGATGTACTCATTTATGCTGAGCACTGTATAAGTAATTTACATAACCTGTCAATTAATTCCCAGCTACAGCAGAGACCTTCTAGGACACCCTTTGTGTGTCTTCTCCCTCCTGGGTGGTGGCGGACCCCATCGGAGAGATTAACAGTGATTTTCAGTACATATGCATTTAATAATCCTCATGTAAGTGGTATGATACTTGTTAAATAGGTAACATGTGAAAGCTTTATATAAAAATGTGAATAGCCTAGAAGTTTGTATATTCCAGATATCCAGTCTATCCCCCTGAGGAAGAGTTTATTGTAACGTGTTGGCTTATCCGCAAGATTAACATCACATACTTTACAAGTATCCATCTTGTGGAATTTACAGTGTGGAAATATGTACTTACTTTGTATGAGGATCGAGCACCTTGTGTCAGCCTTCAGTGTTGGTTTTTTGCATATTTTATAAATTTGTTGTATAATAAAAAGCTTGAATGATTTTAAGAAATTGTGCAGTACAATCATCAGTGTGTGTACGGTTGTTCCTAAAAAACAAATTTGTTAATTCGGAAATATCCAAATGAACGAAAACCCGTATTCCCTATATTCGGATACTCAGAATCCGAAAATAAGAACGAAAATTCAAAAGAACGAAAATCCGAAAACCCAAAAATTAAAAAATCTGAAATAATAACTAGCTAATTATAAATTAAATTTGGCTGTTAGTGAATGTAACTAATACAAATTTATCAGAAGTTAAGAATTATCCAAAATAACGAATGCCGCATCTAAACGGATGTAGGGGAACGAATGAATAATAATAAATAACAATAATAAAAACTATTATTATTATTATTATCTCATTCCGTTCCATTTGTTTAGATGCGGCAATCATTATTTCGGATAATTCATAACTTCAGATAAATTCGTATTCATTACGTTCAATGACAGCCAAATTTGAAAGGGAATTCCAATACCTATAATTTATTAGTTAGTTATTATTGATTAGTTAACTATGATTTAGATTTTTTCGGATTTTCGTTCTCATTTTCGAAGTTTCGAATTTTCGAATTTACGAATTTCGATCATAACGAATGACCAGAAAAACGAAAAAAAAAAACAAAGGAAACTAAAATGAACAAATTTTTTCGGCAGTGCACATGCCTACCTCACACTTGTGTCCCGGGGATTACAGCATCACCATTATTTGAGTTACTGAGCATGGGCAGTAACTAAAAAAAAAAAAAAAGGGTGATCATGGCCACAAGTGGGTGTTTCCTGCATATTTAGTGTAGGGGGGGGCAAAACCAAAAATTCGGCATTGTCTGGACATCACGTGACCACCCAGAAAGTGGGCGTGTCAAGAGTGAGGCAGTGGAGAGGGTAATAGTGCCGGGGGGACTAGGACTAATGAGGTTGGTAAGTATGCTCTTGTAGTGTAAAGCCACTAGGTCACTTCCAGAACTGGAGATACAATAGGAAGTTAGAATCTCCAAATTCCCTCTTTTTGGAAGTCTTTGGAAGTTTTCGGAAGATTTCCCCTCATTCCCTGTTCCAGGGACAACCGTAAAACTTTCACATCACTTTGTGCCTAGGTGGTGATGGTCATCAGGAATATTAATGGAGGGGAACCTCCCCAGCAGGGACATGGACAGTGAAAAAAAATGGCAGGGGCCCATACTGAGTCACCAGTGCGAGGATAACACAATCTTGATGGACTTGTGTCTTTTTTCGACCTCACCTACTATGTAATTATGTAAGACAATTACTATAACCTAATTGTGGATAAGTCTCCTCACTGTAGAAACCTAAAAGGTTATATCAGGATATGGTGGACTTTCCTAAAAGCCACATTTGGGCATACATCAGCAAAAGATAATGAACAGGTATAATTGCCCCACAGCTAGGATTAAGAGGAGTCTCTCTGCCCCCATCTCCATTTTTTTTTTTTTGATAGGGGTGCCATGTATCCTTTACTAAATCACAAGAGGGGAGCCTTCAATTGGGGGACCCCTTTCTTTTAAAGGAAGTTTCCAGATTCCAATAAGACCCCCGCTCGAAGAACACCCCCACCAAGAACCACCAGGCCAGGGTTCTGCGGAAGGGGCCCTTGTCCTCATCAACCTTGAAAAAACATACTTTGCCAGACCTGGCAAGGCACCTACGTGGCCTGGCTTGGTTCAGGAGGGGGCCCCACGTCATTTTTTTTTGCGTGGTTCGCCCTTGACATTTATACCACACCTTCATCAAGGATAAGGGCCTCTTAAGTATTTTTTAGGGGGAACCTCATGATGCTTTTTTTTGTGGGATCCCCCATTGACATCTATACCAGATCCACATCTAAGACATAGATAAAGGGAATCTCTGGCCATTTTATTTACACAGAAGTAAGCTGCAGGGAACTGTCATTTAATGGCAACTTAACTGTCATTTTTTTATGTTAGTAAACGTCAGGGGTGTTGTAGTAGGTTGTGTACATCGTACAGATGTGCTACTTCACAGGCAGGGTCAAGTTACCCCCCCCAGGCATGTTATTTAAAAGGAATTTTGCATTTTTTATGTTGCCCTGTAAGCATGGTGACCATATATTGGATGGGTTCTACTCCAAGCCCACAGCCTATGTGCTCCGATGTCTCACCCTTGGGTAGGCCGTCATGGCTCCAGCTCAATGCACGCAGGGGAGGAAGGAACAAAAACGCCAAACTCCTAGGAAGCAGCCCGGGGTGTCAGAGCATAAGAGCGGTTTCAGCCTGGCTCCATCCAAGCCATGCCCACCGACGCGTTTTGCCCCACCCATAGGGCTTACACTATAACTAAGCCCTGTGGGCAGGGCAAAACGCATCAGTTGGTATAGCCTGAATAGAGCTAGGCTGAAGCCCCTCTTACTCTCCGATGCCCCGGGCTGCTTTCTAGGAGTGTAGCGTTTTTTTTTTTTCTTCCTCCCTTGAACCATTATTAACCACTTCCCACCCAGAGGGCATCATATGACGTCCTGGACTTGAAGTGGAGATATCAGGATGATGGTTGCAGCTACAGGCACCATCCCGGTATCTTTTATTTTCAGCCAGTGATTCCCTACAATGTAAAAGCCATCCTAGTGGCTGATTAGCTGCTGGATTGCTTTTACAGGCAGCGGAAGGGGACGTCCCCCTCCCATTGCCCAATTGCGCTTTTACGGGCTCTCCCATGCGATCTGGGAGACCAGGATCCGATCTGGTGGTGCCACTAGGTTACCATAGACCTGGCCATAAACCAAATGGTCCCTGCCCATCTCTATGATCCTGAGAGGCCAAAAGCGGCGTGATGACGTCACTTCCGGCTTTGGCAGATGTAAATACTGCCTGGAAAGCAGAGATTGGTTTTTTTTTTTTGTATTGTACTGTTTTTTTATCTAATGCTTTCCAAGGTAGAGGAGAGTTTGGGGGTCATATAGACGCTAGATGTCTCCATAAAGAGGACCTGTCATGCCTTATTCCTATTACAAGGGATGCTTGCATTTCTTGTAATGGGAATAAATGTGATTTAAAAAAAAAATAATAATTAGTGTAAAAATAAAATATGTCTCCATAAAGAGGACCTGTCATGCCTTATTAATTTTGAAAGTGCCTTCATCCCCCCTGTGTTCGCACGCAGAAGCGAACGCATAGGTAGGTCGCGCCCGCATATGTAAACAGTGTTTGCACCATGTGAGGTATCGCCGTGAACGTTATAGCGAGATAATTCTAGCGCTAGACCTCTTCTGTAACTTTAAACATTTTTAAAGCATCGCCTATAAGGGATTTTATGTACCGTAGTTTGGTGCTGCACCACGAGCTTGCACAATTTTAAAGTGTGACATGTTAGGTATTTAGTTACTCGGTGTAACATCATCTTAAATATGTTAACAAAAAAATTGGGTTATGTATTGTGTTTTGTTTTTTTTTGTTAGCAAGTGTATTTTTTCCAAAAGAATTGTGTTTAAAAAAAAATATCGCTGGCTGTGGAAATGCGGCTCCCATTGACTTTAATGGGGTTCGGATTCATTAATGTTCAGAAAGCCCCCCTCAAAAATGTATGTTTTATATTGTGTTTTTTTGCATTAAAATTCATTAAAGTGTATTTAAAAAAAAATTTGTTTGAAAAATCGCTGCGCAAATTCCGTGCAACATAAAAAAATTACAACACTCACCATTTTATTCTCTCGGGTCTCTGCTTAAAAATATATAATGTTTTGGGGTATGTTCAGCTCATCCCTAATACAGAGAGGCAGAACTTTCCATACATAATACACAGAATTTTATACTATTAGGAATCCCTTCGGTAAAATTTCGGAATCTTTCGGAAATAAGACGCCATCATCCTTCATGAAGAACATTTTATATTAGAATTTTCAGAAAAATAAAATAACATAAGGGGAAGACCTTTGTACACGCCATATGTTGTAACAATGTTTCATTATCAGGTTGCTGTGTGGATATGATTCGTCCCGGGCCGTTTTGAAGAAAATGCCCTTTACACCGAGGTGCCCTCTTGCCATTGGCCGGTGTAGTGGGACTGTCCGGGGACACGGATCACACCTTGTCCATGGTTTCTGTCCCGGGGCCGGTGCTCACACACACCACACACGTGTCCTTGTTAGTGACTTCACACTAGTGAGCTGTGCTCGGGGGAGAGAGAGGGGGGGGGTCTTGTCATTGTTCCCTAAAGTTCGGGGGTCTGAGTGGGGGCCAGCGGGGCCCGTCCATATGATTGGAGTCGGGGGTGACCCTTGTGCAAGACGGTGGAGGCTGCAAGACAAAAAGGACAGAAATCTCATTATTATTGCAAAACGCTGAGAAAACAAAGGTCAGAAGATCAATTGGGAAAGGGGGGGGCGGCGATACCTAAAATTTTAGGACATTTACAACGGGGTATTTATGAAGAAAGGCAAAAAGCTTTCTATTGACATCTACAATGGCAAAAAAAAAAAGGGCAAAAAGTAGACAGATTGGTGAAAAATTGCAAGTGTCAGTAAATAAATACAATGTAACAACGTATTGTTTCATTATATTTACTATTCATTCATTCATATGGAGGTCAGAGATGTGACCTTCGATCTGCATAACTGTCTTTTTCATTCCTTATAGACCCTTAATTAACCCTAATGGGCTCTACTTAACTTCTTCATCCCCTTCATTATAGGTTTCTTTATTCTATTTATTTATTTATAATTTTTTTGATCCTTTAATATTGTTTTTTCTTTTATTCTGTTTTATTTTATTTTTTTTTCAAAATGACAGCCGGGAATTGCTTTGTATTACACAGAAGGATTGGCTGTCGCAATGGATAAAATGCCACTTGACGATAGTCTACAAGTATCAGTGAGTAAATACAATGTATTGTGCTTCGTTGTATTTACTATGTCATTCATATGGAGGTCAGAGATGTGACCTTCGATCTGCATATTTCACCAATGAAAGCAACCAGAGAAAAAATAAACTGTATTTTTAACCCCTTTTTGACCCTTAACTAACCCTAATCGACCCTAATTAACTTCCTCTTCCCCTTCGTTATGATTTTATTTATTTATTATTTGTTGAGCCTTTAATATGGTTTTTCCCTTTTTTTTTTTTTTTTTTTTTAAATGACAGCTGGGAATTGCTTTGTATTACACAGAAGGAGTGGCTGTCCCAATGGGTAAAATGCCACTTGAGGACAGTCTACAAGTATCAGTGAGTTAAATACAAAGTAACAACGTTATGCTTTGCTGTATTTACTATGTCATTCATATGGAGGTCACAGATGGGAACTTCGATCTGCATATCTCATCAATTAAAGAAACTTTACATAAAAAACAAAAACTATTTCTAACCCCTAATTGAACCTTAATTAACCCAAATCGGCTCTATTTAACATCTTCTTTCCATTCTCCCCTTAGATAGAATTCATTTTTTTGATCATTTATTTGTTTTAAAAACAATATTAAAGAATAAAAGGAAAAACTAATTTAAAGGATCAAAAAAATAATAAATACATTTATAACTAAGGGGAGAAGGGAAAGAAGATGTTAAATGATGCCGATTAGGGTTCATTAAGGGTCAATTAGGGGTTAAAAATACAGTTTTTTTTTCCTGTAAAGTTTCTTTAATTAATGAGATATGCAGATCAAAGTTTCCATCTCTGACCTCCATATGAATGACATAGTAAATACAACAAAGCAATACTTTGTTACTTTGTATTTACTCACTCATACTTGTAGACTGTCTTCAAGTGGCATTTTACCCATTGGGACAGCCACTCCTGTGTAATACAAAGCAAATCTGGCTGTCATTTTGAAAAAAAAAAACAATAAAAAGGAAAAACAATATTAAATGCTTTAAAAATTAATTAATTAAAGCATTAATAAAAAAATTATAACTAAAGGGGAGAAGGGGAAGAAGAAGTTAGTTAGGGCTGATCAGGGCTAAGTAAGAGTCAATAAGGGGTTAAAAATACAGTTGGTTTGTTTTTTAACTTGTAAAGTTTCTATAATTGATAATATATGCAGATCAAAAGATCACATCACTGACCTCCATATGCATGACCTAGTAAATACAACGAAGCACAACACATTGTTACATTATATTTACTCACTGATACTTGTAGACTGTCGTCAAGTGGCATTTTACCCAGGAGTACCTGCATTGTGACAACAACCCCTTCTGTGTAATATTAGAATTATGTAATTGTGTATTATGAAGCAATTCCCGGCTGTCTTTAAAATAATAATAATAATAATAATAATAATAATAATAAAAGGAAGTGTTAAAAATACCACTTGAAAATAATCTAACTAATATTAAAAATAAATAATTATTTACTGTTTGTACCCTGTTTTTGAAAATTTCATCAAAACTCTTTGCAACCAGAAATTAGTCTACAAGTGTCAGTGAGTAAATACAACGTAACAATGTGTTAAAGAAACTTTACAAGTCAAAAAAAAACAAAACAAACTGTATTTTTAACCCCTTATTGACTCTTACTTAGCCCTGATCGGCCCTAATTAACTTCTTCCTCTTCGTCCCTTAGTTATGATTTATTTATTTTTTGAGCATTTAATACAAGTTCTTTTTTTTTAACCCCTTATTGACCTTAATCATCTGTAATGTAACTTCTTCCCTGTCTAACCTTGGTTATGATTTTTTTATTAATTTTTTTAACCTTTATGATTGTTTTTTTTTTTTCTTTACGGCCCAATTCACATCATGTAATTTGGAATCGCAGTAAAGCACGTGACGCGGGTTTGTGTGCCATTATTCTTAATGGCATCCCAAACAGAGGTGCGATTCTATCGCGAATGTCAAGCAACAACCATGGCGAAATGCACGTTTAAAGATCGTGTCGCCAAAAAAAGGAGCAGGAAATTCTTTTGGCAACAATCGCGCATTGCAGTGAAGGGGCTGCCCTAGGCGTGACATGCGGAACTGCATGAAAATCAGGAAACAAAAATTGGGATCGATCCCGCTACGCAATATACAGTGAGTGGAAGAAAAGTATTTGACCCCCTGCTGATTTTGTAGGTTTGCCCCACTGACAAAGAAATGATCAGTCTATAATTTTAATGGCCGGTTTATTTTACCAGCGAGTGACAGAATAACAAGAAAAATATCCAGAAAAATACATTTCAAAAAAGTTATAAATTGATTTGCATTATAATGAGTGAAATAAGTATTTGACCCCTTCGCAAAACATGACTAAGTACTTGGTGGCAAAACCCTTGTTGGCAATCACAGAGGCAGGGGTGTTCCTAGGTCTACAAAAGATCTGGGGCTAGAGCCCATAGCAGCAGAGTAAAGAAAGTCATACGCTTGGGTGGGCATATACATGTATATACAGTAATATACATGTGTGTGTGTATATCCCCAGAGAGCCCCCCACTTACATCAGGGTCCCCAGAGAGCCCCCCTTACATCATGGTCCCCAGAGAGCCCCCACTTACATCAGGGTTCCCAGAGAACCCCCCTTACATTAGGGTCCTCAGAGAACCTCCCCCTTAAATCAGGGTCCTCAGAGAGCCTCCCCCTTAAAATCAGGTTTTCCCGAAGAGGGTCCACCTTGCATCAGGGTCCCCAGAGAGCCCCCCACTTACATCAGGGTCCCCAGAGAGCCTCCCTGCCCCTTGGGGACCCCTGCAGAGACTCGGGGCTATGGGCCCCAGATTCGGGGCTATAGCCCCAAAAGCCACCCCCTAGCGACGCCACTGCACAGAGGTCAGACGTTTCCTGGAGTTGTCCTCCAGGTTTGCACACATCTCAGGAGGGATTTTGTCCTCTTTGCAGATACTCTCCAAGTCATTAAGGTTTTGAGGCTGGCGTTAGGTAACTCGAACCTTCAGCTCCCTCCACATATTTTCTATGGGATTAACGTCTGGAGACTGGCTAGGCCACTTCAGGACCCTAATGTGCTTCTTCTTGAGCCACTTCTTTGTTGCCTTGGCCGTGTGTTTTGGGTCATTGTCATGCTGGAATACCAATCCACAACCCATTTTCAATGCCCTGGCTGAGGGAAGGAGGTTCTCACCCAAGATTTGAGGGTACATGGCCCCGTCCATCGCCCTTTTGATGTGGTGAAGTTGTCCTGTCCCCTTAGCAGAAAAACACCCCCAAAGCATAATGTTTCCACCTCCATGTATGATGGTGGGGGACGGTGGTCTTGGGGTCATAGGCAACATTCCTCCTCCTCCAAACATGGCGAGTTGAGTTGATGCCAAAGAGCTCAAATTTGGTTTTATCTGACCACAACACTTTCACCCAGTTCTCCTCTGAATCATTCAGATGTTCATTAGTGAACTTCAGACTGTCCTGTACATGTGCTTTCTTGAGCAGGGGGACCTTGCGGGGGCTGCAGGATTTCAGTCCTTCACAGTGTAGTGTGTTACCGATTGTTTTCTTGGTGACGATGGTCCCAACTGAGATCATTGACAAGATTCTCCCATGTAGTTTTGGGCTGATTCCTCACCGTTCTCATGATCATTGAAACTCCACGAGGTGAGATCCTCCATGGAGCCCCAGACCGAGGGAGATTGACCGTTATTTTGTGTTTCTTTCATTTGTGAATAATCGCACCAACTGTTGTCATCCTCTCACCAAGCTGCTTGGCGATGGTCTTGTAGCCCATTCCAGCCTTGTGTAGGTCTACAACTTGTCCTTGACATCCTTGGACAGCTCTTTGGTCTTGGCCATGGTGGAGAGATTGGAATCTGATTGATTGCTTCTGTGGACAGGTGTCTTTAACACAGGTAACAAGCTGAGATTAGGAGCACTCCCTTTGAGAGAGTGCTCCTAATCTCAGCTCGTTACCTGTATAGAAGACACCTGGGAGCCAGAAATCTCGCTGACTGATAGGGGATCAAATACCTATTTCACTCATTAAGGGTACGTTCACACTGAACGCAGGTTTGAAATCGTGCGAGTTCAGCTAAACTCGCACAATTTCAAACCCGCATTTCAGTGTTCAGGGGGTGATTTGAAAGACATCTGTGCGGGGTTCATGCACAGAGGTCTATTGAAATCGCCCCCCGAAGTCACCAAAAGTAGTGCAGGAAATACTTTTGGACATCGCAAAGTCGGCATCGCACTGATTGGGGCAGTGCCGTCGCTGGCAATAGGCTGCGATCTGGTGTGCGGTTTTGACATGTCAAGTTGCGGCGATGAGAACGGGGGGGCTAAAATGCAAATCAATTTATAAAACTTTTTTTTTTTTAATTAATTTTTCTGGATATTTTGGTTGTTATTCTGTCTCTCATCACTGGTAAAATAAACCGACCATTTAAAATGATGGACGGATCGTTTCTTTGTCAGTGGGGCAAATGTACAAAATCAGCAGGGGATCAAATAGTTTTTTTCCCCTCACTGTAATTAACTCTATTTATTTCTTTAAACTGTTATTTTATTTATTTATTTTCAGTGTCACCTAAAAGAAAATGTGCCAAAAATTAAAGAAAATTTCATTTGCATATAACTTTGCCATACTTTATACCAGAAACATCATTTTCATTGTATTTTTAACTGGACAAATTATAGAATAATGTGGATATTTTTTTATTTACAGTAAAACTAACACTGGTCAAAAAAGAAGAAAGAAAAAAAATAGTTTTCATTTTGTTGTATTTTTCCCTATAGATTACATAGAAAATAAAACAATATATGTATTACTTTTTTATCCTAATTAATGACAAAGGTTTCAATGAATAAACAGCCCCATAGCAGACATATGGAAATTTCTCTACTCAACGAGGGAGGGGTGTACAGGGTGAGAGCTAAACGGGTTAATTACAATTAAAATTTATACATATTTTTTTTCTCCTTAACACACACAACAGTCCTACATTATATGACACTGGAGACCCCCCCCCCCCCCTTGTTGGAATGAGTCACAACAAACATGCTGTATGAAGGGTTAATGCACAAAAATATTGTTATCCTGGACCCGGCTCCATTTCACATCCTCTTAGGGGGTTTCCCCAGTCAAAAGTCATTAAATCATTTTTCTATTCAACCAGTAAAAATTCAATGGTTTCTTCTGTCTCTATAACAATTCAGCAGAAGCAGCACTCGTTGTGAGCAGGAGAAGTGAGACCACCAGACTGGGAGGGAACAGAGACTTGAATTATGGTAGGGGATACTCTCCTTGCCTACCAAACTCCAGCTTCATAACCAAAAACTTCTGAAGCTGGAGGCGGTAATCAAGGTTTGTTTCTTTTTTTTTTTACGCGTTTTGCTTTATACGCGTTTAATCATAAAGCCTTGAGATTTACCATGAGCTGTATGATTAGGCACATAGAGTTTTATGAATTATCCTCTCCGTGGTTTGGCATGTGACTTTGTGCAGCCAGAGAAGCTATGTCGAGTTATGGGAGGTCTCGGGGCTGCAGTGAGTGCGCCACCAAGTGGACATGCAGCAGCTTTGACCCAGTGGCAGCAGTGAGCTTTTTGCTGTCCGTGTCGTATTTTGGGGAGATTTTCCTCCACTTCCTGTCTTATAGAGAAAAAAAAACAGGAAAACAAGAGGAAATCCCTCCTTAGACATGTGCAGTTAGTTTCATTCTAAAACGAAATTCGGACAAAGTTTTTCGTTATTCAGAAATTCGGATGTATCTGAATTTCCGAATTACAATCGTAACGAATGTAAATGAAGCTGAAATAACAAATCAAAAATTTTGTAGGAAACTCAAATAGTTTTCGAATCGAATTTGAATGGTTTTCGAATTTTAGAAGAGAATCAAATAGAATAGAAAATAAAGGAATAGAAAAGAATAGAATAGAAAATAATAGAATAAAAAATAAAAGAATAGAATATAATAAAGTAAAACAGAACAAAAAATAAAAGAATAGAAAAAAATAGAATAAAATAGAGAAGAATAGAACAGAAAATAAAAGAACAGAATATAATAGAGTAAAACAGAACAGAATAAAAATAAAAGAATAAAAAAGAATAGAATAAAATTGAAAATAATAGAATAGAAAAGGAATAGAAAATAAAGAATAGACCATAATAGAGTAAAACAGAACATACTAAAAAAATAAAAGAATAGAAAAAATAGAATAAAATAGAGAAGAATAGAAAATAAAAGAATAGAATATAATAGAGTAAAACAGAACAGAATAAAAAATAAAAGAATAGAAAAAATAGAATAAAATAGAGAAGAATAGAAAATAAAAGAATAGAATATAATAGAGTAAAACAGAACAGAATAAAAAATAAAAGAATAGAAAAAATAGAATAAAATAGAGAAGAATAGAATAGAAAATTTAAAAAAAGAATATAATAGAGTAAAACAGAACAGAATAAAACATAACAGAAAATAATAGAATAAAATAGAAAATAATAGACTAGAAAATGAATAGAATAGAAAATAAAAGAGTAAAAAAGAACAGAATAAAAAAATAAAAGAATAGAAAAAATAGAATAAAATAGAGAAGAATAGAAAATAAAAGAATAGAATATAATAGAGTAAAAAATAAAAGAATAGAAAACAAATAGAATATAAAATAAAGCAATAGAAAATAATAAAATAAACAGAATATAACCGTTTTCTGAAAATCGCATTTCAAATAGAATAATTTTGAATTCAAATAGAATAGAAAAGAATAGAATAGAAAATAAAATAGAATAGAATAAAGAATAGAATAGAAAATAAAATAGAAAGAATGTAACCATCTTCCGGATATTTCTATTTCAAATAGAATAAATTTGACTTTGAATAGAATAGAAAATAGAATAGAATAAAATAGAATATAAAAGAATAGAATAGAAAATAAAATAGAACAGAATAGAAAAAAACAATAAAATAGAATAGAAGAAAATGGAAAGAATAAAACCATCTTCCAGGATTTTAGGTTTTGAATAAAATAAATTTGAATAGAATAAATTAGAATTTAAATAAAACAGAAAATAAAAAATTAAATAATAGATTAGAAAATAATAGAATAGAAAAAACAATAGAATACAATAGAAAGAATATAACCATCTACCGGTATTCTAATTTCAAATAGAATAGGATATAGCAGAAAAGAACAGAAAAAAAAAAAAAAAAAGAATATAACCATCTTCCAAAATTTGAATTTCGAATGGAATAAATTACATTTTTGAATGGAGTTCGAATCGATTCAATCGCAAATAAACTAAATTAATTCCAAAAACAAATTAAATTAAACAAATTTAACTAAACAGATTTATGTAAATAACAAATTTGAAACAAATCTTTTCATTCTGCACATGTCGAATCTCTCCAAAGTAAGAGACTCTCTGGGTGGTACCAAAAGGTATATTTGCCTTTCCAAAAGAGAGCAAGATAGAGAAGATCATTGTTAGCGATTACATATAACTAAGGGGTCTATTTGTTGCACTGGGAATGTCTCAAGCATTCGCTAATATAATCATGAATTTTGACTAATATGTTTATTTCCTGTGATTGTGAGCTCCATCTAGTGGCCATTCTGTGGTGTTTTCCTGAAATATGTGAAGCAGGAAACAATACCACATTTAGCCACTTGATGGGGCTGGTGATCAACATATTAGGCAAAATATGGGATTATTTGCGAAAAAAAAAAAAAAAAAAAAAGGACTCGTGAGCTCCCCCTGCTGGCTGGTAAGAAGACAGCATACTAATCATATGCACTTGGACATAGTCACATTTACTGGACTATAAAAAGAAAAAAAAATATTTGTGAAATGTTAATTATTTTTTTCCAGGCCATGTTAAATACAAATGTGAACAGGATACACTCCGGTTATTAGGAATGTAGAAAACTAGAGGGCTCTTTTATTTGTCACTGTTCTGCACTCTCAGGAGCTGGGGGGCCATATGCAGGTGGGGAAGCAACTGAAATCTGACCTGGGAATATAAAGCTAAAGGGTCCAATACAAATGAAAAATGCGGTCAACTGAGAGGCCACACAATAAAAAAAAATTAAAAAAAGAAGAAACAAAAAAAAAAAAAAAGAAAAAACGAAAAAAAAAAATTGCAATAAAAAGAGAAATTCAGAAGTGACTGGTTCTCTTTCATTTGGGCTTTCATATTGCCACAAACACCAAGCACAAAGCCACGAGTGGCACAACCGACATCTGTAAGGAGGGGGTTAGACAAGCCGACACCGGCAAGCACAAGCACACACTCCACAAGGATTTGCAGGCAGGGTGGTACTTACAGGGCACTGCCTCACCAGCTGCCTGGCCCCCCTCTCACTTCAAATACTCCCCCTCGCTCCCATAATCCATAAAGGAGCCAGGCAGCTCTGCAAAATCGTCTAGAATGAGGCTGCTCGAGTCCTCACCCAGGTTGCCACTCTCCGGCCGCGGACCTCGGCTGCTGGGGGGTGGCGCCTTCCTCGGGGGTGGGTCGTCCTGCTGAAGGCGGGAGGCCAGGGGATCGGCGATAGGTCGTATGTCGCCCGCCAACTCTGGGGACGGCCCCACCACGTGGTAGAGGCTGGGCAGGCGGATGTCGAAGCGGAGGCCGAACTTGGCGAACAGCTTGTCGTTGAGGGCGTAGAGCTTCTGGGAAATGTCAAAGCCGAGGAGCGAGGAGAAGAGGCGAGCTATGTATTTCTCCTTGGCCAGGAGAAAGTAAAGCTTTTTCCGGGGCCAGCTGATGTACGTGCTGTCCATCTCCGCTGTCAATGTGACCTGAGAGATTACAAAGATACAAATAAAAAAAATACAATTACTGCATTTCACTTTGTTCCCTTTTGCTTTATTTTGTTGTAAAGTTTATGAACAGCTTGGCTTTAAATTGGACCTTTTGGTGACTTTACAAGTCTGTATGAATACATTCCTGAGCTCCAGTCAGTGACTTTGTCTAGGCTGAGGTGAGGTCACCAGTCTTTTGCCTTTCCTAGGCTGAGGCGAGGACACCAGTCATTGACCTTTCCTGGGCTGAGGTGGGGTCATCAGTCAGTGACTTTGTCTAGGCTGAGGTGAGGTCACCAGTCAGTGACTTTGTCTAGGCTGAGGTGAGGTCACCAGTCAGTGACTTTGTCTAGGCTGAGGTGAGGTCACCAGTCAGTGACTTTGTCTAGGCTGAGGTGAGGTCACCAGTCAGTGACTTTGTCTAGGCTGAGGTGAGGTCACCAGTCAGTGACTTTGTCTAGGCTGAGGTGAGGTCACCAGTCAGTGACCTTGTCTGGGCTGAGTTGAGGTCAACAGTCATTGGCCTGCCTTTCCTAGGCTGAAGTGAGGTCTCCAGTCATTGACCTTTCCCAAGCGGAGGTGAGGTCACCAGTGATTTGCCTTTCCTAAGCTGAGGTGAGGTCATCAGTCATTGGCCTTGCCTAGGCTGAGGTGAGGTCACCAGTCATTGACCTTTCCTAGGCTGAGGTGAGGTTATCAGTGATTGATCTCTCCTAGGCTGAGTTGAGGTCATCAGTCATTAGTCTTTCCTGGGCTGAGGTGAGGTCACCAGTCATTGGCCTTTCCCAAGCTGAGGTGAGGTCACCAACCATTGACCTTTCCCAGGCTGAAGGGAGGTCACCAGTCATTGACCTTTCCCAAGCGGAGGTGAGGTCACCACTGATTTGCCTTTCCTAGGCTGAGGTGAGGCCACCAGTCATTGACCTTGCCTCTGCTGAGGTGAGGTCACCAGTCATTGACCTTGCCTAGGCTGAGGTGAGGTCACCAGTCATTGACCTTGCCTAGGCTGAGGTGAGGTCACCAGTCATTGACCTTGCCTAGGCTGAGGCCACCAGTCATTGAGCGTTCCTAAAACCTGTTCGGTTTTATTTTATTTCTCTTGGTTTTTAATGCTATATACCGAAACTTGCCAATAAAAGAAACCCAAGTTATCTGCACCAGTGGAGCATTTTTCTTTGTTTCTTTTTTGGCATTACAAACCACATCTTCTTGCACCGGATCCGTGGAAATTTCAAGTTTGCCCCATGAGAGGATAGGATCTGAGAGAGCATCTATAGCGGTTGTCGGCTGGTTCGCTATCTGGCAAGGAGCCCTAACGCATCGGTCTGTCTGTGTCCCCTGGAGTATTCCTGTGGTGGTTCCCCCATATCTGCTAAGCTTGTTTTGACCCCCCTGAATAAGGGCGATCACAGGCTTTCTGGTAAGCCTTTTATTCATCTATTCGGTGGTGGGCAACATTGAATATTGAAGATGTATCCCTGAAATCTACATCGCATTATATACACTGTTTTGGACTTTTATGTGTTGTCATAAGTTTTATTTACAGGAGTTTTTTCTTCACTTATTTTAATTCATATGTCCACGTTCTAAAATATTTACAATATATATATATATTTTGATATATTGACTTTGAATCACCTTTTACCATTTAAATAATTGGTCTATCAAACTTCACTATTCACTTCACATGTCCAGCGCTGCACTCTTTATATTTTAATTTTTTGTTTTTTGTGCCCTTATATCGGGGTTATAGTGCACAGCAGCAGGAATCTTCTTTATCTTTTCATTAATTTTTATGCACCTAGCGCAATTTCTTTTTCTTTAACTTTTATTGAGCGTTCCTAGCCTGAGAGGAGGTCACCAGTCATTTATTGTCCCCTAGGCAGAAGTGCAGTATATATATATATATATATATATATATATATATATATATATATATATATACACACACACATATACACACACACACACATCATACATACACATATATACACACACACACACGTGATTCTGTGCAGAACAGCCATCCTGGGGGAAGGGACGCTTTAGGAGCGGTGTTATTCACTGCTCCTACAGTGCTGCAAAAAAGCTGCTTGCAGCTGCTGCCAGCGCAGAGCCCCAGTGTGAAAATACTCAGGCTTTCACACTGGGCTTTATTCAGGTGCTTTACAGTCGCTATTTTTAGTGCTAAAGTGCCTGAAAAAACGCTTCTGAGACTTCTCTCCTACATGTAAAAATCATCATTTTTTCTGCTAGAAAATCACTCAGAACCTCCAAACAATATATATATATATATAGTTTTAGCAGACACCCTAGGAAATAAAATGGCGGTTGTTGCAACTTTTTTTATGTCACACACTATTTGCGCAGCAATTTTTACAACGCATTTAAAAAAAAAACAAGAAAAAAAAAACAGTTTCATGAATGTAAAAAATGGCAATGGCGACAAACTTCAGTACTTATAAATCTCCATAGGCCAGCGTTTCTCAACGCCAGTTCTCAAGGCGCCCCACACAGGTCATGTTTTCAGGCTGTCCATTATTTTGCACAGGTGATTTGATCTCACTGCCTTAGTAATTACCACAGCCGTTTAGCCACTTCCATAGCAATGTAAAGTAGTGAGTGTACAGCTTGTATAACAGTGTAAATTTGCTGTCCCCTCAAAATAACTCAACACACAGCCATTAATGTCTGTACACTCACTACTTTACATTGTAGCAAAGTGTCATTTCTTCAGTGTTGTCACAGGAAAAGATAGAAGAAAAGATTTACACAAATGTGAGGGGTGTACTTACTTTTGTGAGATACTGTATATATACATTGCGGTTTGCGAGTGGTTTGCCGGGGCTATCACCCATAACCACGGTATTGTTTTTTGCAGCTGACGGTTGGCTTTCTCATGAAACCATTCCGAGCAGCTCATGAGCCGCTGGAACGATTTCCGAAGTGGCGGGAGGGTATGACCCATCCCGCTGCTCGCCCTCGTTTCTCAGGCTTACCGTTTCCGCCAGGTACACCCGGGAAACGATCCGACGGTGCAGCTGGCTGCTCCCATAGGCAATCAAAGAGTAGAAGACTCTTTGATCGCCTCTTTGGCCTTGGAGGACCGGAGTGAGGTCATGATGTCACTTCCGTTCCAGGCTCGAAGTAAATAATTTTTCTTTCAAAGATAAAAAAAAATATATATATATATATATATATATTTTTTTATCTTTGAAAGAAAAATTAAACAACAACCTTTTTAGAGTTACAGAGGAGGTCTAGTGCTGGAATTAGTGCTCTCACTCTAACGTTTGCGACGATACCTCACATGTGTGGTGTGAATACGGTTTACATGCGCGACTTGCGCATGCGTTCGCTTCTGCGCGAAGAGATAAAGAAGAGATTTGGGGTCTTTTTGACCCCAGATCTCTCCATAAAAAGGCCCTTTCATCTTTATTCCTATTACAAGGGATGTTTACATTCCTTTTAATAGGAATATAAGTGATAAAAAAAAATAACAAAAATAACAACAAAAAAAAATTAAAAAAAAAAAGGGACAGTGTAAAAATAAAAAAGAAAAGAAAAAAATAAAGCGCCCAATCCATCCGTGCTCGCGCGCAGAAGCGAACGCATGCGCAAGTCGCGCATGTAAACCGTATTCACACCACACATGTGAGGTATCGTCGCAAACGTTAGAGTGAGAGCACTAATTCCAGCACTAGACCTCCTCTGTAACTCTAAAAAGGTAACCTGTAAAAAGGTGTTTAAAGCATTGCCTATGGAGATTTTTTAAGTACCAGGGTTTGTCGCCATTCCACGAGCGTGCGCAATCTTAAAGCGTGTTAGGTATTTACTTACATGGCATAACATCATATTTCACATTAAAAAAAAAAAAATAATAATAATTGGGGTAAATATTGCGTTTTTTTTGTTTTCTTTATTTATGTGTATTTTATTCCAAAAAAAAAAAAAAAAAAACGCTGCACAAATACAAAAAAAATTGGGGTAAATATTGTGTTTTTGTTTTTTTTTTTGTTTTATTTATTAAAGTGTATTTTTTTCCAAAAAAAAATGCTGCGCAAATACAAAAAAAATTGGGGTAAATATTGCGTTTTTTTTATTTATGTGTATTTTATTCCAAAAAAAAAAAAAAAAAACGCTGCACAAATACAAAAAAAGTTGGGGTAAATATTGTGTTTTTGTTTTTTTTGTTTTATTTATTAAAGTGTATTTTTTTCCAAAAAAAAATGCTGCGGAAATACAAAAAAAATTGGGGTAAATATTGCGTTTTTTTTGTTTTTTTTATTTATGTGTATTTTATTCCAAAAAAAAAAAAACGCTGCACAAATACAAAAAAAATTGGGGTAAATATTGTGTTTTTGTTTTTTTTGTTTTATTTATTAAAGTGTATTTTTTTCCAAAAAAAAAAATGCTGCGCAAATACAAAATAAATTGGGGTAAATATTGTGTTTTTTTTTTTTTTTTAAGTGTATAACATTTGGGGTTATAAGTAATTTTCTAGCAAAAAAAAATGCAGGATTAAACTTGTAAACAAAAAGTGACAGAAAAAGCCTGATCGACAAGCCGTTAAATACAGGGGATTCCATTGCTGGCCTCCATCAGATAATGTTAATGTCCCGGACTTCTGAAAACGTTAGTCATAGAGAAGTCAGAACTCCTAATCTGCATATTTGCTCCAATCAATTGACTCGGAAAGTCATTGGATCTCCATGGAAGCCTGGGAATCAGTATTCTATAAAGGGAGAGGTCAGCAATGGAAGCCTGGGATTCTAAAAAGGGAGAGGTCAGCAATGGAAGCCTGGGATTCTAAAAAGGGAGAGGTCAGCAATGGAAGCCTGGGATTCTAAAAAGGGAGAGGTCAGCAATGAAAAACTTTCATAACTTTTCACCATGGATTCCTTTAAAGAAAGAAGTCTGGGTGGTCTCCTCACCTGGAATGTCCCCTCCTCCGAGGGACGCAGCGATTCCCACTCTGGCGAGTCCAGGAACTGATAGGGGAAGATGTAGTGCAAGAACTGCCCATCCAGACTGACCTTCACCCTGCGGACAACACAAAGAGCCGGGTCATTGAGGACTCCATCGCCACATCTGGAGCCAAGTTGGGTCATTTATAGAGATGGGAGCAATCTGGACACTCAACGTGATGACCCAATCCAGGGTCTTCCACTGTCCATAGAATGGTCAATAAAAAGAGGACCTGTAGTGTTTTCGATCAATTTGAGGCGTATATAAGAATATGATCACCTAGTAGAAATTAGAGAAATTGAGTGTTTTCTATTTTGAGAATTTTTTTGTGAAAATCCTGTGAATTTCTGTGAAGTTTTAGAGGATTGTAAGGTTTCTTTAAAATAATTTTAGGTGTACATATGAACGTGATCACCGAGTAGAAATGCGAGGAATTTAACGTTTTGGTTTTTTTTTTTTTAGCTGAGAAATTTTAGTGAAAATCCTGTAAATTTCTGTAAACTTTTAGGCGATTGTAGTGTTTTTTTAATAATGTTAGGTGTGCAGTGAGGGAAAAAAATATTATTTGATTCCCTGCTGATTTTGTAGGTTTGCCCACTGACAAAGAAATGATCCGTCTATAATTTTATTGGTCGGTTGTTTTTTTTTTTTTAATTCAGTCCTTTTTTTATTGATTTTCCTTTCACTAATACACATTACACATTCATATTTTTCCAGATACAGTTATCATACACATATTACATCCTGCAGTAACCCCACATTAAAAACAAAACAAAAAAAAAAACCCAAATCAATATAAAAAAAAAAAAAAAATACAGTAATTTCCTCTCCTTCCCCCCCCCACCATGGTTGGTTGATTTTAACAGTGAGAGACAGGAAAACAACAAAAATATCTAGAAAGACGCATTTCAAAAAAGTTATAAATTGATTTGGATTTTAATGAGTGAAATAAGTATTTGATCCCCTATCAATCAGGATTTTTGGCTCCCATGTGTCTTCTATACAGGTAACAAGCTGAGATTAGGAGTACTCTCTTAAAGGGAGTGCTCCTAATCTCAGCTTGTTACCTGTATAAAAAAAAGACACCTGTCCACGAGCAAGAGCAACCAATCAATCAGATTCCAATCTCTCCACCATGGCCAAGACCATAGAGCTGTCCAAGGATGTCGGGGACAAGATTGTAGACCTACACAAGGCTGGAATGGGCTACAAGACCATCGCCAAGCAGCTTGGTGAGAGAGTGACAACAGTTGGTGCGATTATTCACAAATGGAAGAAATACAAAATAACTGTTATTCTCCCTCGGTCTGGGGCTCCAGGGAGGATCTCACCTCGTGGAGTTTCAATGATTATGAGAACGGTGAGGAATCAGCCCAGAACTACACAGGAGAATCTTGTCAATGATCTCAGCTGGGACCATAGTCACCAAGAAAACAATTGGTAACGCACTACACAGCGAAGGACTGAAATCCTGCAGGGCCCACAAGGTCCCCTACTCAAGAAATCACATGTACAGGTCTGTCTGAGGTTTGCCAATGAACATCTGAATGATTCAGAGGAGAACTGGGTGAAAGTGTTGTGGTCAGATAAGACCAAAATCGAGTTCCTTGGCATCAACTCAACTCACCGTATTTGGAGGAGGAGGGATGTTGCCTATGACCCCAAGAACACCAATCCCCACCATTAAACACGGAGGTGGACACATTATGCTTTGGGGGTGTTTTTCTGCTAAGGGAACAGGACAACTTTACCGTATTATCCTTCCATGACCTCAATATACACGTTTATATAATAATAATAATAATAATGTGCTGCCAATTTCCTCATCCCCCCAAAGTCTGCAGGTCCCCAAGGAGCATCATCTCTCTGAGCAATTTCACTAACCCAGACACCATCTCTTCCCTCATCTCAGCATCCCAACAGCGAGATGACATCCTAGAAGGCTCTGCTCTCCCCGTCACCTCATCACCGACCTCATCACCGACCTCATCACTGACCTCACACACATTCTTCCCAGGATCTCGGCATCCCTGAGTACCTCACCTCAGCAATCCCCAACATCTCACCCCTTCCACCTCAACAGTCTCCCGGCTCAACTCCTCACACCCTAATGACCCCTATAACATAAGCTCCAGGTCATGTCTTGATACCCTCCACACTCCTCTCCTGTACATACCACCCCATGTCATCTCCTCCACACTCCTCTCCTGTACATACAAGCCCATGTCATCTCCTCCACACTCCTCTCCTGTACATACCACCCCATGTCATCTCCTGTACATACTGTCCCATGTCATCCTCTCCACACTCCTCTCCTGTACATACCACCCCATGTCATCTCTCCACACTCCTCTCCTGCAAGCCCCCCACATCAACAAGGTAATGATGTCTTGGATATACCTATTCAAGACGTAATAAAAGGTGTTAAATACAGCTGTCCTAATCACCCACCTTCCAGAGATGAGAAGGGACAGGCGGTCAATGGGCGTCTTCCCCTCCAGGGCGTAACTCTGGTCGGCGTTCAGGGAATGGACCTCCATCCCGCTACAGTGAGCGATGTCCTTGAAGACATTCAGTGGAACGTGCATGGGCTTGTACAGGGTTTGGTACAGAGTGTCATAGTCTTCTCCGTAGGACTCCGTGTGTAATCTGTACATCAGATGTCCAATTTGCACCACGCAGAGCGCCATCAGGATGGTGTTCCAGGTCACAATGTCCACGCCACAGGCAAACAGGCCACCCCACAGCGCCATTAAACAGAAGGAAGCCCCCATTAACAGAAGGATGTAAATGCAGCCAAGGATTCCGCTGCCACCCATGGACGCCAACAGGAAGACGAGGCAGGCCAGGTGATAGATCGACCACTCCATGATGGTTTTCCATTCCACACAATTCGGAGCATGGAAGAGCTGCTCCGCCACTGTGCGGTTCGCCTCCATATTTCTGTCCCCGCCGCCTGCTACACCTGCAAGAGAAGAAGACAACATGGTCACTGGAGCAACCACGACACGGGAAACTGATATGTAGGGAAATGTAAAGCATTACTCTACTCAAAGACATAGGGGAGGCAATCTACGTTCAAAAAAGTCCTCCCTGCAAAGTGGAGAGCTAACATTTACTGGTCCCTCCAACTGCCATTGATCTTCATTTACTGGGCCCTCCAACTGCCATTGATCTATATTCACTGGTCCCTCCAACTGCCATTGATCTTCATTTACTGGTCACTCCAACTGCCATCGATCTATATTCACTGGTCCCTCCAACTGCCATCGATCTTCATTTACTGGTCCCTCCAACTGCCATTGATCTATATTCACTGGTCCCTCCAACTGCCATTGATCTTCATTTACTGGTCCCTCCAACTGCCATTGATCTATATTCACTGGTCCCTCCAACTGCCATTGATCTATATTCACTGGTCCCTCCAACTGCCATTGATCTTAATTTCTGAGGAAACTCCGGCGTCTGACACTTCAGGGTCCCTCTCTGAGCACCAGGCCCAGATCTAGGGGGGGTGCTGTTCTGGGAAGGGCTGTGCCCCCCCCCCCCATTTTTAAATTGTGCCCCCCTGGCCTCTCAGAGTGCATATGGACAGTTGATGTCCAAAGCCCCGAACCTACCCCATCTAGGTCGCGGGTAGGCAGCGCTTTCTCCGGGCAGTGTCTCCTCCTCCTGGTGCTTCACGGCAGCGCCCCCTGTGTCTCCTCCCTCCTCCTCCTCAGCCAATAGGATCGCTTCTCCTATCTGGTGATGATCTCAGGACCCGCTTCCCGATTGGCCGGGAGGAGAATCAGGAAGACAATAGCGAACATTAATTCACTATTGTCACACAACTGGGTGGGCCTCGGGGCACAGTGCTCTGTGCCCTATGCCCACCCTTTTTAAAGCCTATTAGAGCCTCTGGCTCTAATCACGTGCTTAAAAAAAAAAAAAAAAAAAAAAAACCCCATTGGAATACATGTGTCCAGCTCTGGTGGGGGCAATTGATGTAAGGGGGACTCTGGTGGGGGGCAATTGATATGTAAGGGGAGCTCTGATAAGGACAGGTGATGTAAGGAGGGCACAGGATCCTTTTAATCATCATAATCTAATGACAGCCTAATACATACTTGACAATACCTGATAATCTATTCCTTACTAGTCACAATGGATAAAAACCCACTTTGTGTGCGACAAATGCCTTTGCAAACCCAGATATTACCTTGTAAAGTGGCAATGTAAAGCAGGAGCAGACAGCATAGTTGTGGGAGGGGCCAAGCAGGCTCCACCCACTATAGGCTGCCGCAGGACACATGCAGGGCTGGTGTTAGACTATTCTATTAGCTCTGTCCCCCCCATTAAAATTACAACCCCCCATTCACATTACAACCCCCCTCGGCTCTGCCCCCCATTCACATTACAACCCCCCCCAGCTCTGACCCCCATTCACATTACAACCCCCCCCCAAGCTCTGCCCCACATTACAACCCCCCCCCCCCTCCATTCACATTACAACCCCCCCAGCTCTGCCCCCCATTCACATTACAACCCCCCCCATTCACATTACAACCCCCCCAGCTCTGCCCCCCATTCACATTACAACCCCCCCAGCTCTGCCCCCCATTCACATTACAACCCCCCCATTCACATTACAACCCCCCCAGCTCTGCCCCCCATTCACATTACAACCCCCCCAGCTCTGCCCCCCATTCACATTACAACCCCCCCAGCTCTGCCCCCATTCACATTACAACCCCCCCAGCTCTTCCCCCCATTCACATTACAACCCCCCCCAGCTCTTCCCCCCATTCACATTACAACCCCCCCAGCTCTGCCCCCCATTCACATTACAACCCCCCCAGCTCTGCCCCCCATTCACATTACAACCCCCCCAGCTCTGCCCCCCATTCACATTACAACCCCCCCCCCCAGCTCTGCCCCCCATTCACATTACAACCCCCCCTCAGCTCTGTCCCCCCAATTCACATTACAACCCCCCCTCAGCTCTGCCCCCCCAATTCACATTACAACCCCCCCTCAGCTCTGTTCCCCAATTCACATTACAACCCCCCCAGCTCTGCCCCCCATTCACATTACAACCCCCCCCCAGCTCTGCCCCCCATTCACATTACAACCCCCCCTCAGCTCTGCCCCCCCAATTCACATTACAACCCCCCCCCTCGGCTTTGCCCCCCCAATTCACATTACAACCCCCCCTCAGCTCTGCCCCCCCAATTCACATTACAACCCCCCCTCAGCTCTGTTCCCCAATTCACATTACAACCCCCCCTCAGTTCTTCTCCCCCCATTCACATTACAACCCCCCCTCAGCTCTTCTCCCCCCATTCACATTACAACCCCCTCAGCTCTTCTCCCCCATTCACATTACAACCCCCCCTCAGCTCTGCCCCCCCCCAATTCACATTACAACCCCCCCTCAGCTCTGCCCCCCATTCACATTACAAACCCCCCTCAGCTCTGCCCCCCATTCACATTACAAACCCCCCTCAGCTCTTTTCCCCCCACTGACATTACAATCCCCCTTAACTCTGCTCTGCCCCCCCCCCCATTCACATTACAACACCCCCCCTCAGCTCTTCTCCCCCCCATTCACATTACAACACCCCCTCAGCTCTTCTCCCCCCATTCAGATTACAACACCCCCCCCTCAGCTCTTCTCCCCCCATTCACATTACAACCTCCCCCCTCAGCTCTTCTCCCCCCCCCCCCATTGACATTACAACCCCCCTCAGCTCTCCCCCCCCACCACCCCCCCATTGACATTACAACCCCCCTCAGCATTCCCCCCCCCCATTAACATTACAACCCCCCTTAACTCTGATCTGCCCCCCCCCCCATTCACATTACAACCCCCCCTCAGCTCTTCTCCCCCCATTCACATTACAACCCCCCCTCAGCTCTTCTCCCCCCATTCACATTACAACCCCCCCCCCTCAGCTCTGCCTCCCCCCCACCATTCACATTACAACCCCCCCCTCAGCTCTGCCTCCCCCCCACCATTCACATTACAACCCCCCCCCTCAGCTCTTCTCCCCCCATTCACATTACAACCTCCCCCCTCAGTTCTTCTCCCCCCATTCACATTACAACACCCCCCTCAGCTCTTCTCCCCCCATTCACATTACAACCTCCCCCCTCAGCTCTTCCCCCCCATTAACATTACAACCCCCCTTAACTCTGATCTGCCCCCCCCCATTCACATTACAACCCCCCCTAACTCTGATCTGCCCCCCCCCCATTCACATTACAACCCCCCTCAGCTCTTCTCCCCACCATTCACATTACAACCCCCCCCCCCTCAGCTCTGCCTCCCCCCCATTCACATTAAACCCCCCCTCCCTCAGCTCTGCTCCCCCCCATTTACATTACAACCCCCCCTCAGCTCTACTCCTCACATTCACACTGCAGCCCCCCTCGGCTTTGCTCCCCATTCACATTATTGCCCCCTCATCTCTGCTCCTTCGTTCTCCTTCCTTCATTGGGTACACAGAATGGAGAGCAGGAGGCAGGACAGCTCTAGACAGCAGGAGACACAGCAGCTTTGAATGGAGGGTGGGAGCAGGAAACGGGAGCTCCCGGAGTTAACTTTTTAAGTGTCCCAGCAGGCGATTGGTAGCTAGGACCGCCTTACATCCCAACAACCAATCAACTGCTGGGACACTTAAAAAGTTAACTCCGGCAGCTCCCGCTCCTGCTCCCGCCCTCCATTCAAAGCTGCTTTGTTTCCCGGGGCGGCCTCCGCTCTGCTATGATAATAAGGTGGCAGAGGGGGAAGAACCGGCTCCTAAATGACGGAACCGTGGTGGTCCACATGGATCAGTCCGCATCCAGCCCGCAGTCCGCCATTTATATGATGGCTGGGGGCAGGGAAACCAGCGGCCGCGGCGGCACCCTGGGCGGCTGCCTAGTTCGCCTAGCGGTGGAACCAGCCCTGGACACATGGGATGCTGAGCCTCCATGATTGAAAGAACTGAAATCTGATTGGATAGCTTAGGTAGGTCCTTATATTACATCGTTTTGGTAACAGTTATGGTGACCTGCATGTATTTATAAAAATTAAAATCACAGAGCGATCTTCCCAGTGAACGTACACACACATTTCTTCTCTGTAAATGGGGCAAAAAAAAAGTGAATATTATCAGGAAATTTCCTGAGCTGGTTAAATGTTTTTCATTTTTTCAAATGCCACATTTGGCCACTAGATGGTGCTAAATATCATAGCAAATTCCTAAAAGAACATGCTACTTGCAGTTTACAAAATCATTTAGATGTGGCATCCGCATTACTTTTTTTGTTATTTTTTTTTTTTTTAGACTTTTTCCTTCTGTTTTCACCTGGTGATCTGGCCAGTAACACCCCCTCCATTCTTAGAACCCCCCCCCCCCCACACACACACTGGATGAAGGAGCACCTTTGGACAGCAGTATGGGGGGGAGGGGAGCGTTAGATGTACTAGCAGATTTGGATATACCAACACATTGAAGCCAAATCCAGTTAATACTTTATAAGCAGTTACAGTCTATAATAAAAGGTTTGAGATAAAGGTTTTTTACATAAATAAATAAAAAGCTGATCATTGTAAGCACCCCTGTCAGTGGTAAATGGTTTACTTCAACCCTCTAATTGCTAAATCTGTAAGGCTGGGTTCACACCTATGCGGCGTGGGAAAAAGATTTACTGGGGTTTGGCTTTAATGTGTTGGTATATAAAAATCGCACAGGAATTTGCCCAGCGGCAGTACACGTTCATTTTGTTCTCTGTGTAATAAGCAAAAAAAAGTGAATGTTAGGATATTTCCTGTGCTGGTTAAATGTTTTTTCCATTTTTTTTCAAATGCCAGAAATAGCCAAAGCGGAATAGCTGAAAATCAGCTGTACACGGCGCCTGTAAGAGGGCCCCTCGCGGCCTCGCTTCACTCGGCTCTTTTAGATTCCCCCTCTAGGTCCACTTGGATGGTGGGGAAGGAACCTGGACCCAGAGCGCAGGCACCGTGTACAGCCGATTGTCGATCTTGAGCTTCGGCTATCTCCGGTGGCTGTTAGTAGTTCGTACTGCGCAGGCGCTGCGCCTGCGCGGTACAGGGGGGGGGGGGGAACTTATCCGCCAAGGGAACTTATTCGGCAAGACACCGGTAATCGACGCTCCTCGCCTCACGCTGACAGTGTGTGGAGGGAAGAGCCGATCAGCGGCATCTCCTCACAGGAGACATCTGTAATCAGGGCACTGATCATCAGTGCAATGATTACAATAGAGACACTAGTGCCACAAATCAGTGCCAGCAATGAGTGCCCACCAGTGCCAGCAATCAGTGCCCACAAATGCCACAAATCAGTGCCAGTGATGAGTGCTCACCATTGCCAGCAATCAATGCCCACAAATGCCACAAATCAGTGCCAGTGATGAGTGCTCACCATTGCCAGCAATCAGTGCCCACCAGTGCCCACAAGTGCCACAAATCAGTGCCAGCGATGAGTGCCCACCAGTGCCAGTGATGACTGCTCACCAGTACCAGCAATCAGTGCCCACCAGTGCCCACAAGTGCCACAAATCAGTGCCAGTGATGAGTCCTCACCAGTGCCAGCAATCAGTGCCCACCAGTGCCCACAAGTGCCACAAATCAGTGCCAGCAATGAGTGCCCACCAGTGCCAGCAATCAGTGCCCACAAATGCCACAAATCAGTGCCAGTGATGAGTGCTCACCATTGCCAGCAATCAGTGCCCACCAGTGCCCACAAGTGCCACAAATCAGTGCCAGCGATGAGTGCCCACCAGTGCCAGTGATGACTGCTCACCAGTACCAGCAATCAGTGCCCACCAGTGCCCACAAGTGCCACAAATCAGTGCCAGCGATGAGTCCTCACCAGTGCCAGCAATCAGTGCCCACCAGTGCCAGCAATCAGTGCCCACAAATGCCACAAATCAGTGCCAGCAATCAGTGCCCACCATTGCCTACAAGTGCCAAAAATCAGTGCCCATTAGTGATGCCAGTCAGTGCTGACTATCAGTCCTGCCTATCAGTGCTGCCCATCAATGCCCATCACTGCTGTCCATCAATGCCCATCAGTGCCACCCATCAATGCTCATCAGTACCGCCTATCGGTGCCCATGAGTGCCGCCTATCAGTGCCCAACAGTGTGGCATATTAGTGCCTCCTCATCAGTGCCTCCTCATCAGTGCCCATCAGTGAAGGAGAAAAATTACTTACATTACAAAATTACAACATTTACTGACAGAAAACTAAGTAAAAAGACTTTTTTTAAAAAAAATTGTTTGGGCTTTTTTTTTTTTTTTTTTTTTTTTTTTTTTACAAAAAATAAAAAACCCAGCAGTGATTAAATACCACCAAAAGAAAGTTCTATTTGTGTGAAGAAAATGATAAAAATTCCATTTGGGTACAGTGTAGCACGACCGCGTACTTGTCATTCAAAGTGCGACAGCGCTGAAAGCTGAAGAATGGCCTGGGCAGGAGGGGGGTGCAAGTGCCCGGTAGGCAAGAGGTTAAAATTAGGGATCTTCATACGATTGTGTTGCGTGAATAAAAAAAACACAGCAAGTTTTTTTTCAGCGCAATGCAAGCGCAACCCACCTGAACGTAGTAGTATGTCAACGCAACGCACACCGTGCACATGGGGGACGGGTATTTTATTCAAGCAAAAAAAAAAAATAAATAATTTTTTTCTCAATTGAAAAATAAAGAAACACAACGCATGTAAAAAAAAAAACGCAATACAAACGCAGTTCACGAACACATGCCAACGCACTCACGTGAACGCCTGCACTTTGCTGTGAATGGGGCGGTAAACTTCAAACTTTCCCCACTAATTGGCTAACACACGGGTATTGTTAATCAAATCCCTTATAAAATAAAATGTAAACGACCACGTGCAACTAAAAATCACGCATGCAGCCTACGCTGCGACCACCAATACAATGTGGCGTCAATGCCGAGCTGCAGAACTGGAAGGGAACTCGAAGGAAATCTGATACTTTTTTTTTTGTAGCGCCGGAATGCGTCTTGTAGTAAGGGATTAGCGACAGGCTTGTAGGTGCATTGTGGGTAAGGTTATGATTAGGTAATACAAGTTGGAGGGTAACTTACCTGTAATATATGGGGGAGGGGGCTTTTAAGATATTTGGTCGCCCCAGTTGTTTTCACCACGGATCAGGAACAGCAGAGCGGGGGGGGGTCGGTGTTACTCCATGGGGTGGTCGGGATAGCCAGTCTTAGCGTTCCATTGGTCTCCTCCAACCGCGTTGAGGTTAGATCATACTACTAGTGGTACTACTATGCCCCCCTTGTGCCCTGCGGAGATCTCATGGCATTAACTCCGGAGTTGTGTCCGCACTCCCTCCCTGGCCGGCGTACAACTGGCTGTACACAGGGGCAGGGGGAGACGGAGGCCTCTGGAATGTCTTGTGGTGACAGCTTGAAGTGAGAGCCCAGCTGGATGGCCATGTTTGGTGCTGAAATCCAAGCTGGGTTAACACAGGGAGAGATAGAGAGCAAGCTCCAGAGACATTGCACAGCTCCCTGTCATACGAACTATGCCTCACACTTTACAACCGGCTCACGTTAAAGGGTCCGCCAGCCCAAAAACTCATGTTTCGGCTCTGAGTAGATGCTGGAGAAATAAACCACCTTACTTTATTTTATTTTTTTTTTATCTGTGGGGGAACCCCTGCATTGAGGGATTCCACTCTCTCGGGGAACCTACTCTGTTATGTGGAGGATCCCTCCCTGTCAGGGAATTTCTGTCCTTCGGTCCCCGAGTCTGTAACACCAGGGATTCCCACTCTCTTGGGAAACCTTTGCCCTTGGGCCCCGAAGGTTTATAGTTGCACCGGGGTGATTTCACTCTTTTAGGGAACCTCTGCCCTTGGATCCTTAGTTCTGTCACAGTGGGGGGATCCAACTCTTAGAGAACCTCCGCCCTTGGGACCCCAGGTATGTCACACCAAGGGGGATCCCACTCTCTCAAAGAACCTCTGCCCATAGGTCCCCAGGTCCTTCACACCGGGGGGGGGGGGGGGGGGGGAATCCCACTTTCTCAGCGTACCTATGACCTTGGGTCCCCAGATTTGTTGCACTGGGGGGAGGATCCCACTCGCTCTCGAAGAACCTCTGCCCTTAGGTCCAGAGGTCCTTTACACTGGGGGGGGGGTTCCCACTTTCTAAGGGAACCTCTGCCTTGGGTCTCCAGGTCTGTCACACCAGGTTGATCCCGCTCTCTCAGGGAACCTTAGCTCTTGGCTCTCCAGGTTTGTCACACCAGGGGGATCCCGCTCTCTCAGGGAACCTCAGCTCTTGGCTCTCCAGGTTTGTCACACTAGGGGGGGATCGCACTCTCTTTCAGGAAACCTCTGCTCTTGGGTCTCCAGGTCTGTTGTACCAGGGGGGATCCCACCTTCTTGGGGAACCTTTGCCCTTGGGTCCTCTGGTCTGGCACAATGGGGGAATCCCACACTTTTGGGGAACCTTTACCTTTGGGTCCCCAGTTCTGTCACACCAGGGGGATTAAGCTCTCTCTGGGAATCTCTACCCTTGGGTCCTCAGGTCTGTCACGCTGGGGGATCCCACCCTTTTAGGAGAAACCTCTGTCCATGGGTCCCCAGGTCTGCTGTACAGGGGGATCCCACTCTCTCAGGGAACCTCTCCCCTTGGGTCCCCCATTCTGTAATACCAGGGGGAAACTCCTCTCTCAGGCAACCTTTGCCTTTTGGATGCCCAAGTCTGTTGAACCAAGGGGCTATCACTCTCCTTGGGAAACTTTGCCTTTAGGTTCCTGGGTCTGTTGCATCGGGGGGATCCCACTCTCTCGGGAAACCATTGCCCTTGGGTCCCCAGGTCTGTCACAGTGGGAGATATGACTTTTTGGGGGAATTTCTGCCCCTGGGTCCCCAGATCTGTTGCACCACGGTGATACCACTCTCTTAGGGAACCTCTGCCCTTGGGTCCCCAGGTCTGTTGCACCAGAGGTTATCCCACTCTCTGACAGAACATCTGTCCTTGGATCCCCAGTTCTGTCATACCCACGTCTTTCACACTGGAGGGATCCCACTCTCTCGGGGGAACCTTTGCCCTTGGGTCCCTGGGCTTGTCATACCAGGGGATCCTACTCTCTCAGGGTGTCTTTGGGTCTCCAGGCCTGTCGAACCAGGGGGATTCCACTCTCCTGAGGAACCTTTGCCTTTAGGTCCCAAGGTCTTTCACACCAGGTGGATCCCCCTCTCTCAGGGAACCTTTGCCCTTGGGTCCCTAGGTCTGCCACACTGGGGGATACTACTCTTTTGGGGAACCTCTGCCCTTTCGTGTCCCCAAGCCTGTTCTACCAGGGGGATTCAACATTCTCGCAAAACCTTTGCCCTTGGGTCCCGAGGTCTTTCACATGAAGGGGATACTCCTCTCTCGGGAAACCTTTGCCCTTGGGTCCCCAGGTCTGTCACAGCAGGAAAGAACACTTTTTTGGGGGAATCTCTGCCCTTGTGTCCCCAGATCTGTTGCACCACGGGGATACCACTCTCTTAGGGAACCTCTGCCCCTGGGTCCCCAGGACTTTCACACTGGAGGGAATCCCACTCTTGGGGGAACCTTTGTCCTTGGGTCCCTAGGCTTGTCATACTAGGGGATCCTACTCTCTCAGGGAGCCTTTGCCTTTGGGTCCCCAGGTCTGTTGAACCAGGGGGATTCCATTCTCCTGGGGAACCTTTGCCTTTAGGTTCCGAGGTCTTTCACACCAGGGGATACCACTCTCTTAGGGAACCTCTGCCCTTGGGTCCCCAGGTCTGTTGCACTGGAGATTATCCCACCTCACAGAACATCTGTACTTGGATCCCTAGTTCTGTCATACTAGGGGGATCCTACTCTCTCAGGGAGCCTTTGCCTTTGGGTCCCCAGGTCTGTCAAACCAGGGGGATTCCACTCTCCTGGGGAACCTTTGTCTTTAGGTCCCGAGGTCTTTCACACCAGGGGGATACCACTCTTAGGGAACCTCTGCCCTTGGGTCCCCAGGTCTGTTGCACCGGAGGTTATTCCACTCTCTCACAGAACATCTGTACTTGGATCCCCAGTTCTGTCATACTAGGGGGATCCTACTCTCAGGGAACCTTTGCCATTGGGTCCCCTGGTTCTGTCATACCGGAGAGATCCCACTCTCTCAGGGAGCCTTTGCTTTTGGGTACCCAGGTCTGTCGCACCATGGGGATTTCACTCTTCTACGGAAAACCTTTACCTTTAGGTTCCTATATCTGTTGCATGGGGGGGGGGGGGGGGGGTCCACTCTATTGGGGAACTTCTGCCCTTGGGTCCCCAGGTCTCTTGCACCGGTGGGATCACACTCTCTCAGGGAACTTCTGCCCTGCCCAGGTCTGTTGAAAAATTCAGCTGGGAGGAGTGTGTACACCTCAGGATTGACAGTAACAATCGTAGGCGTCGAAACTGTAGGAGCAGCCAGAAAAGCCAGTGGGGAGGTCTGGCTCCTGGACTCCCCCAAAAAATCCAGCAAGTACCCCAACCCATCAGACGCCATTGTTGGATGAATGTGACAAGCATTCGCACAGTCTTGATGAGTTCTGGCCATATTTTGCTTAATACAGCGATTTCCTATGGTTGCCACCTCCATCTAGTGGCCAAAATGTGGAAACTTCTCTGAAATAACTTGCTTGTCACATATGATATAAATAGACCCCTGTCTGTTATTGAAGCATTTTTGGGTGGACTGAGCCTTTACAAGTGATATTTAATCTGCTTATATTTTGTCGTCCTTGGTTCCCCCTCCCCCCTTCTATGAACAAATCATTTATTGCCCCAACAGCTGAGAGGTTGAGTAGCCATACAGATATCTGGAGGTCAGCCAATGAATTTCCTCCTGCCAGCCGTACCCTGATGAGTGATCTCTTCCTATAGATCTATATTAGGCGCTGTGAGATGGGAACAGATGCCAGGCCCTGGGAAGTGGTATGCAATACAAGGACCGGGGGGGGGGGGGGTCTCTTTACAAACCACGGTCAAATAACAGCCAGCAGGGCATGCTGGGACTTGTAGTCCATTACGGAATGCTGATCTTCAAATGCTCGCTCTGCTTATCTGAGCAGTCTCTCTGCAACAGCGTTAGCACTCATGCAAATCCATTTTCTTATTGATCCTCAGGGGAACGCATCAAGCAGGGAAAGTCAATCGATCGCTCCCGGCGCCAGGATTTCACTGCAGTTGTTGCCGCTTGAACAGATAAGTACCTAATAATGGCGGTGAACAGACAAGAGCTCCGAACTGTCCGATTTCTGCCAAACAACACTTCAGCAGATCCATTTCATATTAATACATAACTGGTGTGTGAGAAAATCAATACGGGGCAGAGACCGGCGTTGCACTGACTGGCGCGATAGGAACCAACCGCCAAGCCAAATTCCAACTGTGCGCTATATGCGGGAAAACTGGCAATCTTAGGGTGTCTGTTATATATAGGAGGGTTAAAAAAAAAAAAAAAATTCTTCTCAAGATTGTTAAAATTGTAAACGGGTAGTGTGGAGAAAATCAATGCAAAGCAGATGTTACCAACGCGTTTCGCTTTTGTAAGGCTACGTTTCATGGGGCTCAGCTTACGGTGCTTTGAAAAAAGTATTAATACACCTTTAAATTTTCCACATTTTGATATGTTAGAACCAAAAACGTAAATGTATTTTATTGGGATTTTATGTGATAGACCAACACAAAGTGGCTCATAATTGTGAACATTTTCTACAAATAAATAATTGAAAAAAGTGTGGCGTGCATTTGTATTCAGCTCCTATATATTTTTTTTTTACACTTTCTGTACATTTGTTGTGTTTTCTCCACACCACAATATCCCCCTTTACAATGGCTCAATCTGGAGTATTTAAAACATTTTGGGGTGGTGATGGTCTAGGACTAAACTAACTAGCACGAAACAGGAGGAGAGGACAGGGGAAGATACCAATATCACATAGTAAACAAATTGCAGTGGCCTGAAACCACCACTAGATGTCAGCATGCTACAGAGAAATGATAGCCTAATGCGGTTCAATACAAGACATGAATGTGAGGGCAGAACAACAAAAACAATGTAAAAACAAATTTACCATTTACAAACATTTTACAAGTTAACAGTCAATTAGGTTACATTTATTTTCCAACTGTGTCAAGAGTTTCCTAGAATTGTTACGTTGTATGTCTTGTAACAAAGATGCAGATTTTCTGTGCTCCTCACATCCATCTAGTAGACATAATACTGTATTTTACCACTGTCCATAATAAAAGAACATTCATTCAGAAGAAAAACAAAAAAACAAAAAACAAAACAATATAGTCTAAAGAACATTCATTATTGCCCAATCTGAACAGAACAAACACACGTGCAGATTTACTGGATGGATGGCTGCGCCAATTTTTTAAAATAATCAACCCCTTAGGCTTCATTCACACCTACAGTGTAGGGCTGCAACTAACGATTATTTTCATAATCGATTAGTTGGCCGATTATTGTTTTGATTAATAACCTTAAAAAAAAAAAAAGTGTGGTGTATAATTTAATATGTAAACTTTTTTTTAAAAAAAAAAAGGCAATTTATTCTTAAATATCTCTATGCAGAGGTAAATATAAATAACCAACTATATGGGTAGGGAGCAAAATATCGAATCCACTCTGAGAATAACAGACAGAAGAGATATATACTGTATATATACTATTGGAGGTTGAATCTGGTAAATATCGTCAGACTCAAAGATCACATTTTTTTATTTAGATCCCTTTCACACTGGGACGTATGTAATGTGCCCTGCTCCCACTTAATGTGCCCTGCCCCCTGTAATATTCCCTGCCTCCTTGTAATGTGCCCTGTTCCCATGTGCCCTGCCCTCATGTAATATGCCCTGCCTCCTTAAAATGTGTCCTGCTCCCACGTAATGTGTCCTGCTCCCACGTAATGTGCCCTGCTCCCACCTAATGTGCCCTGCTCCCACCTAATGTGCCCTGCCCCCACCTAATGTGCCCTGCCCCCACCTAATGTGCCCTGCCCCCACCTAATGTGCCCTGCTCCCACGTAATGTGCCCTGCTCCCACGTAATGTGCCCTGCCCCCACGTAATGTGCCCTGCCCCCACGTAATGTGTCCTGCCCTCATGTAATGTGCCCTGCCCCCACGTAATGTGTCCTGCCCTCATGTAATGTGCCCTGCCCCCACGTAATGTGTCCTGCCCTCATGTAATGTGCCCTGCCTCCATGTAAAAGTTTACTTTAAAATATAATAGTAATGCCTTCTATTACCTCCAGTCTATCAGCCTTCACCTTCTCTGGGTTCAGATGCTGGTCTTCTTTGCACAGTCTTTAAAGTATTTTTTTTTCTAAAAACAACAAACACGTTATACTTGCCTGCTCTGTGTAATGGTTTTGCACAGAGCATCCCCGATTCTTCTCTTCTGGGGTCCCCCACCAATGCTTCTGGCTCCTCCCTGCCTTCAGAGTGCCCCAAAAGCAAGCTGCAAATTATAGTATAGTGGGCCCCTATAGCAAGGTAAAACAAACTTCTGCCTTTAGACCAGGACTACATGTCCCATGAGGCATTGCTCCTCACACATTCACAAGTTCGCAGGCACTTACTGACACCACGAGCGGCACAGTGGTGTAGTGGGTAGCACTCTCGCTGGTTCGAATCCCAACCACAGCACTACCTGCCCTGCATGTTCTCCCTGTGTGGGTTTCCTCTGGGTACTCCGGTTTCCTCCCACACTCCAAAGACATGCTGGGAGGTTAATTGGCTTCTGTCCAAAATTGGCCCTAGTATATGAATGTGAGTTGGGGACCTTAGATTGTAAGCTCCTTGAGGGTAGGGACCGATGTGAGTGTGTGGAGCCCTGCGTAAATTGACGGCGCTATATGGGTACCTTAAATAAATAATATATAATAGAGAAGTATCTTAATGAGACACAATGTACAAGAATAGGGACAATTGTAGACACACCCACACTCGCTCAGGTTGGACTGGTGTCTTTATTCAACCTTACCAACTATGTAACTATGTACGGATGGTGTACTGAGCTGTATGTGTGCTGAACTGTATTTTCTGATATGTAAACCAATAACGCATTCTGTATGCAGGCCAACGAATAGGCTGGCCGATTAATCGATTATGAAAATAGTTGACAACTATTTTCATAATCGATTCGTTGTTTCAGCCCTACTAAAGTGCATCCGGAAAGTATTCACAGCGCTTCACTTTTTCCACATTTTGTTATGTTACAGCCCTTAGTGCAAAATGGATTAAATTCATTATTTTCCTCAAAATTCTACAAACAATCCCCCCGTAATGACAACGTGAAAAAAGTTTGTTTGAAATCTTTGCAAATTTATTAACCACTTGCTTAATGGGCACTTAAACCCCCCCTCCTGCCCAGGCCATTTTTCAGCTTTCGACACTGTCACACTTTGAATGACAATTGCGCCGTCATGCTACACTGTGCTCATATGAAATTTTTATAATTTTTTTCACACAAATGGAGCTTTCTTTTGGTGGTATTTAATCACCGCTTGGGTTTTTATTTTTTGCTAAACAAATTAAAAAAAGACAGAAATTTATAACAAACTATGAAACATGATTTTTATTTTTTTTTTTAATTTTTAATTTTGCAAACTGGAAATTTTTCTCCTTCATTGATATTCGCTGACGAGGCTGCACTGGTGGGCACTGATGGGCTGCATTGATAGGCACAGATAAGGCGACACTGACAAGACGGCACTGATGAGTGGTACGTGGTATTGATAGGCAGCACTGGTGATGAGGCACTGATTGGTGACATTTATAGGTGGCACTGATGGGTGGTACTGTGGGCACTGGTAGGTGGCGCTGGTGGGCACAGAAGCCTCCGCAGAGGCTCTCCACGATCGAAGACCGATGTCCCTCTCACAGCTGCCGGTGATCTGCTTTTTCCCTTTCTCCTCATGCTACCAGCCTGTATGGGGCTTAGGGAGAGATGACATTCTTCTGTGTAAAGTGGGTTACAAGGCATGGGGGGGTGTAATGCAAGATGAACAGGTGGGCGCCAGACACTTTTTGAATGCAAAGAGATTTATTGTCTCTTAAACAGAACTGTGGGAGACAGGGTTAGGGCCAGGACACCCTTAGGTAGATGCAATGTTAATTGGCAGACTCTGAGACTTTTATAGGAAGCTATACAGGTGAAGGCCTCCAGCCGGGCACCACTTCTGTATAGGTAGGATCGGTGTCTGCCATGGCAACGATCTCATAGCTGTTATGAACGGTAAATGGTATTCAACTATTTGCAACAGGAGCAGTCCTCTTTACCCCACATTCACTTACTGTGGGTCTTCACTCAACCAGCTCCCAGTCTATCTCACTAGACTTCAGATCCACTAGCCACTGGATCCCCTGAGCTCTTCCACTGGTAGCACTTAATAGCGTCCCTAGGGGGGGGTCAGAGGGGGCCCTGACCCCCCCCCCCCCCCCCCCCCAACATTATGCTGTGCCCCACCATGTGCCTCCCCAATGAAAAAAAAAAATTTTTTTTTTTTTTTTTACAAAAAAATCAATGTCTAAGAGGGAGAGAGTCCCCAGTCAGCTCCTGTGGGTGATTCCTCCCCCTCCCTCTGCTTGCTGACACTGCATAATGCGAACGCTCACACAACCACGGGCGCCCGATCTGCTCCTTCCCCTGCATCCTCATTGGCAGGGAGAAGAGCGAGTTGCAGGAAGGACTCCACCAGGACTCTCAGTTACTGAAAAAACAGACTGATTTCTCCCATCCTTAGGACAGGAGAACCAGCCTGTAAATTCCAAGAGATGCCAGACCAGCGCTGTCAATAGCAGGGGCAGGACAGCAAGAGGAGGCTGGGGAACCCCACAGTGGCAGAACACCAGACAAGACAACCTTTGCAACCCTGATAGTTCTCCCACTGCTTTGGAGCCTTATATTTTCTTGGTATGCTGGTGACATATATATCTTGTTTTCTGCCACCCTGGGGGGCCCCAATACAGTAGGAAGGGAGCTCACTGCAGAACATGTGAAAGGGTCGTTGTGGGGTCGTAGTAAAGGGCCCCAGGATAGATATATATATACACACACACACACACACACACACACACACACACACACACGCATTTTATAGTTGCCCCCCTACTTTTGTCCCTGTCCCCTCATGTGCCCCCCCTAAATATGAAAGCTGGAGACGCCACTGGTAGCACTCAGTATCTTCTTCAAGCGTCACCCCCGCTTCACTGCTGGGTCCCTGGCTTGGCACTCACAGATGCTCCTCAAGCTTCACCCCCACTGACATGTTAGGTCCCTGGCTTGGCAATCCACAAGCGTCAACTCTGCTGTCCCACAGGGTCCCTGGCTTGGCACTTGCTGACGTTTTCCCACTTCTTCACCGTCCCCGGCTGGTGAGAAGTCTGCTCCGGTACTGGCTTCAGCTTAACTCATATTGGTCTCCAGTAGCAAGGTGGATGATCCCTTAGTGGCGACAGCTTTCCCTCTACCTCCGACCATGACTGGTTCCCCGGCCGGCGGAACCGTTACTTCTGGTTGGACTACAAGCCCACAGTCCCAAATCTACGCTGCTTTTCCTGCTTCTGGATAGGCCCTCAGACAGACTAGCAGCCAGATGTCCCCGGGATAAGCCTTAAGTCTCTGGCCTAGCAGCCCGGGGCAATTTAACACACGTCCACCCAGTCAGCCGTCCAGGTGGCACAGAACCCAGATCACCTGAATCCATCCAAATAAATAGGTTCTCCCAGCAGGCCAAGGGACCCAAGAAAATCCCTGCCCATTGGCTGAGACACCCCATTCATTCCTAATCTGTCCTTGCAATGCCCTTGTTTTATCTAATGTCACCAGATACCAGGCCACCTAGCAACAGAAGAGAGAAGTACTGCAATTCCAGAAGTAGGGGAAAAAAAAAATCAAATGATCTAACAATTGGCCTAGGCAACTATCACTTGACAACTAAATTTAATAGCAACCCTGCCTAAACATCAGGGTGCTACACAGCCTCAGGTATTTTTGAGTATGATGCTACAAGCTTGGCACACCTATTTTTTGGCAGTTTCTCTCATTCTTCTTTGCAGGACCTCTCAAGCTCCATCAGGTTGGATGGGGAGCGTTGATGCACAGCCATTTTCTGATCTCTCCAGAGAAGTTCAATCGGGTTCAAGTCTGGGCTCTGGCTGGGCCACCCAAGGACATTCACATACATTGTCTCGTAGCCACTCCTTTGTTATCTTGGCTGTGTGTTGTTGTCCTGTTGGAAGATGAACCTTCCCCCCAGTCTGAGGTCCAGAGTGCTCTGGAGCAGGTTTTTATCAAGAATGTCTCATTGCTGCATTCATCTTTCCCTCGATTCTGACTAGTCTCCCAGTTCCTGCTGCTAAAAAACATCCCCACAGCATGATGCAGTTAACCCCATGCTTCACTATAGGGATGATATTGGCCAAGTGATAAGCAGTGCCTGGTTTCCTCCAGACATGACGCTTGCCATTCAGGTCAAACAGTTCAATCTTTTTTCATCAGACCAGGGAATTTTGTTTCTCATGGTCTGAGAGTCCTTCAGATGGCTTTTGGCAAACTCCAGATGGGCTGTCATGTGCCTTTTACTGAGGAGTGGCTTCCGTCTGGCCACTTTACCATACAGGCCTGATTGGTGGAGTGCTGCAGAGATGGTTGTTCTTCTGGAAGGTTCTTCTTTCTCCACAGAGAAATGCTGGAGCTCTGTCAGAGTGACCATCGGGTTCTTGGTCACCTCCCTGACTAAGGCCCTTCTCCCCCGATCACTCAGTTTGGCCGGGTTGCCCACTCTAGGAAGTCCTGGTAGTCACAAACTTCTTCCATTTATGGATGATGAAGGCCACTGTGCACACTGGGACCTTCAATGCCGCAGAAATGTTTCTGTACCCTTCCCCAGATCTGTGCCTCCATACAATCCTGTCTCGGAGGTCTACAGACAATCCCTTGTACTTCATGGCTCTGTTTGTGCTCTGACACTGACACTGTTAACCTTATATAGACAGGTGTGTGCCTTTCCACATCATGTCCAATCAACTGAATTTGCCACAGGTGGACTCTAATCAAGTTGTAGAAACATCTCAAGGATGATCAGTGGAAAAAGGATGGACCTGATCTCAATTTGGAGTGTCATGGCAAAGGCTGTGATACTTTTGTACATGGGATTTTTTTCATCTTTAATAAATTTGCAAAGATTTCAAACAAACTTCTTTCAGGTTGTCATGATGGGGTATTGTTTGTAGAATTTTGAGGAAAATAATGAATGTAATCCGTTTTGGAATAAGGCTGTAACATAACAAAATGTGGAAAAAGTGAAGCTCTGTGAATACTTTCTGGAAGTAGTGTATGCATTGCGGGAAAGTGTGTAAAATCGTGCAATTCCAAAAACACACAAAATTGTGCCGCCTTTTTTGCAGACGCGCGGTGGTGTCAATAATTCTTAATGGCACCCCAATGCTTTTTGCTAATGCGCGTGTCTGCAATACAATGCGTTTTGGAGCAGCACCATTTTTTTTTTTTTAATGTGTCAGGTACTTTTTTGTGGGTTTCTCCCACACAGGGCAGCTCTTATCTCAGACACAGTCAGATTGAGGCCCTTGTCTGCTCCGGGGTGTGAGAGGACAGAGAACAGACCTCCTGCTCAAGTTGGAACACACACATGAACCATGTAGCTGAGATTCCTCTCTCATTACTCAACATGGAAATAAGAAGGACATCGCCTGACACCATGCTGGAAAATGGACAGTGATAACAGCAATATGGGGGCTTCCATGACTGACCTCCTCCCATCTTGGCTGTCATGCAGATCCCACCTTAGGGGCCCTGTGAGTGACTTCAAAACTCATGATCTAAATACTTGTTCTCATTTATATGTGTGGTTGGGGAGCAGTAAAAATGCATGCTTGAACCACTTTTTTGCTGCCCTCCTTAAGCTGCAATAGGCAGCAGACAGGGGTGTTTACAAGCATGGTCACAATGCTTTGTACCCACAGCAAAATCTACCCAACATGTAGCGACATGACACATTTTAGGCAAACAGGGAAGCACTGCAAATGCCCCACAATTACGTGCAATGTGGGTGCACAAAAATACTTCAAACCACCTTCTCTGCTCCCAATCCCATCCCTCTATTTCTAATTATTCCCAAAATAATCCAAATATAGATTTCAGGGATGTGTAAAAATTATCTGGCATCAGGACAGTATGCAAGCAGTTGAATAGGACGGTGATAGAAAGAGACAAGGCACATTTTATCTTGTGATAAATAATTATTGTGTATATCGATATTGCACAGTGGCTGGACAGTATGTAAGCAGCATAGTTAAAGCCACAGTTTAAGAGGGAGCGACAAGGCAGCTTTTATAGAAATTAGAGTGTGTTATCTGAGAAACATTATCCTCAAATATTGTACAGTGGCTGAACAGAATGTAAGCAGCTTGGTTAGGTCACATATATGAGAGAGAGAGAGACAAGGCAAGGTTTAATTTAAAATAAACATTAGAGAGTGTATTATCTGAGAGATAAGAGCCACCGATATTGCACAGTGACTGAACTTTATGCAAGCATCTTGGTTAAGCCACTGTTTAAGAGGGAGTGAAAGGGCAGGTTTTATTCTGAACTACAAATGAGATTGTATTATTGGAAAACTAACATCCACAAATATTGTGCAGTAGCTGGACAGCATGTTAGCAACCTGGTTAGGCCACAATATAAGGGGGAGAGACCAGGAAGGTTCCATCTTGAACTCAACATTAGAGCAATGGTGCCCAAACTATGGCCTGAGGACCATATATGGCCCTTTGGTGCTTGCAGTGTGGCCCTCAGACCCAGCAGTGAGAGTTTTGATTTTGAGCGCCAATAAAGGCAGGGTATATCCTGAAATGTAAAAAAGAGAGCATATTATCCGAGAGACAATAGCCACAAATATTGTACAGTGGGTGGGCAGTATGCAAGCAGCTTGGTTACATAGCAATACAAAAAGGGAGATAAAAGGCAGGGTTTATCCTGAAAAATAAATGAGAGCATATTGTACGAGAGACAATAGCCACACATATTGTACAGTGGCTGGACAGCATGTAAGCAGCTTGGTTAGACTGAAATAGGGGGGAAAGACCACAGAGGTTTGATCTAGAAATAAACATTAGAGTGTATTATATGAGAGACAATAGCCACCAATATAGCACAGTAGCTGGACAGTAGAGGGAGCCACTATCTTAGAGGGAGCGACAAAGCAGGGTTTTATTCTGAAATAGGAATGAGATTGTATTATCCAAGAAACAATAGTCACTAATATTGTGCAGTGGCTGAACAGCATGTAAACAGCTTGGTTAAACTGAAATATAGGGGGGGGGGGGGGGGGACCAGAAAGGTTTTATCCTGAAATAGAAATGAGAGTGTATTACCTGAGAGACAATAGCCACAAATGTTTTTGAACAGCATGTAAACAGCTTGGTTAGGCTGCAATACAAGAAGGAGACACAAGGCAGGGTTTATCCTGAAATATAAATGAGTGTAAAAGCAGCTGAGGTCCATTCCATTTGTCAAGGTGGTGGTCTTTTAACATGTCTCCACCATAAACCATAGCGCAGGAAGAAGCCTGATGTGAAAGTGACGTTGTTTCTTTATTAAGAATTTTACAATAAGAACTCAAAATGTTCATATCTTAATAAGGGTTTGATTTTTTTAGGGTAAATTACAAACTTTGCCATTTCTATGGAATGGACTGACTTTATTTGGTTTTCCTCATTGACTCCACTGTATTTCACCAAAACTGCAAACTCTTGCCGATATCTCCCAATTTTTGCTGAAATTTTAGAAGAAGAAATACTAAATTTTGCTCATCGCTGTTCGCGAGAAAGGTGTCTGGCCGCCCTTTAAACAAGACTACAAACATTGGTGGTCACAGGCGCCAGCCCCTCCCACAAACACCCTCCGCCAGCTGTGCAGTTCGGGAGGGCCGGAGTGGGCTGCTGAATGATTCTGTTCCTGGGAGACATCTGCTGCCTATCAGTAATGAGACTTTCCTCGCTGGATGCCAGGATCCCGGGCACAGTGCCCACAGCTAATGGAGTCTCCGATTAACTCTTCACTGCCGGGTACGTTGGTTCAGGCGTAGAGAGTCAACCTGGCAAAACCCACTGCTGGGATTAGATTGTAAGCTCAAGGATCTACGGGGCTAAAGGAAAAGAGGCTCATGGGACAAAGATTTGACTTTTTCAAGGGAAGAACACATTTAAAAGGGGTTTTCCGAATCAATTTCCCTCCTTCATGCCAGAGTCCTCTCATCACAACAAATCCCCCGTATACAAAGGGCCCCCCGGGCCCCACCACCACATCAGAGCCCACGTTCACTTCAGAGTCTACAACCATGTTAGATAGAGATCCCCCCTTCATGGCAGAGTCCTCTCATCAAATACCCCATATACTGTATATCAGAGGTCCCCCCACCACATTTGAAACCCCCCCTTCACATCAGAGGCTCCTATCACATCAGAGTCTTCCTATCACACGATGTTCCCCCCTATAAATCAGTGCCCCACAACACCACCGAGACCCCCATCACAGAGTCAGAGCCCCCCCACATCAGAGGCCAACTTAAGTCACAAGCCCCTGTCATATTAGAACCTCCTCCTTTGAGTCACAGGCTACTATGATATCAGATTTCCCCCCTTATTGTGAGAGTCCCCCCGTACATCAGAGGCCCCCCATCACAAAGTACCCCATCTTAGAGTTAGAGGCCCTCCATAATATTAGACCCCCCCTTTCATCAGAGTCCTCATTCACATCACATGTCTCCATCATATCAGAGTTTCCTCTTCACACCAGAGTTCTCTTTCACATCAGACTCCACACTATACATCAGCCCCCCCCCCCCCACCATCAGTGAGCCAGAGCCCTGCCACCCCATCACATTAGAACTCCCCCTTTATCAGAGTCCTTCCATCACATCAGCATCACCCATCACCTCAGAAACCCTTCCTGCACACCTTCACGTCACAGGCCCCATGACATCAGAGTTCCCCCCTACATGTCAGAGTCCCCCTATACATAAGAGGCCCCCATCAAAGTCCCCCCCATACATAAGAGGCTTCCATCTCCCCCCCCCCCCCATCACAGGGCCAGAGTCATCTTCATCTTTTACATTAGAGGTCCCATCATATCAGAGTATCAGAGTTCCCTCTTCACACCAGAGTCCTCTTTCTCATCAGAGTCACCACCACCAGTCTTCCATCTCCACAAAGCCCCCCCCCCAATCACACAGTCAGAGGTCCCCCATCACATCAGAACCCCCTCCTGCACATCAGAGTCCAACTTCACAACACAGGCCCCAATGACATCAGAGTTTCCCCCTCCCCTTCATGTAATAGTCTCCCCATACATCAGAGGTCCCCATCACCAAACCCTCCCCCTCTCATCAAAATTGTCCTTCACATCAGAGGCCTCCATCACCACAAAATCTCCCCCATCACAGAGTTAGAGGCCCTCCAGAATATCAGAGCCCCCCCTCCTTTTATCAGAGGTCCCTGTTCATACCAGAGTCCTTTTTCACATCATACTCCCCCCTATGCATCAGAGGTCCCCCCCATCACAGAGTCCTCATCATATCAGAGCTCCCTCCTAAGGGTCAGTTCCCACCAGATGCAATTCCGTTTTTTCTGCACCACTACAGTCAGTTGCGGAAACTGACTGCAACTGACTCCGCACTGGTGTGAACTAGAGCCACTGGAATACATGGAAAACACTGTGCATGCATTTTTAGTGCAGAAAAAAAAAGCATGCAGAACTGAACGGAGCTGCGTCTGGTGTGAACTAGCACTTACACCAGAGTCTTCTTTCACATCAGAGTCCTCCCTATACATCAGAGGACTGCCCAATCACAGATCAAGAGCCCCCCCACCTCATTACATCAGAGTCCCCCTATATAGCAGAAGCCCCTCATCACCACAAAGTCCCTCCCCCCACAGAGTGGTTGCCCGTCACATCAGGTCCCCCCCCCCCATCACGGAGTCCTATCATCCATCTTTGATCCAGAGCAGACCGGGGGAACCCAAAAGGCCCATCAGTGTGTGGTGCCACCCCGATAGAGAAACATTACATAATGGGGGCAATTCACAATGGCTGCGATATTCTTTTTATAGACCAACAAGATTCACCAATCCCGGGGGGTTCGGCTTTAAAGTGAACTTGTCATTATGGCTCCTACCTGGGCTTACCCACTGCACTGCCCTACTCCCAGAGGTGGTGCTGGTTCCAGAGGAGACCAGCGCAACTTATTGAAATAAAATAAATTCATTAATAATAGGATACAATCCACTGTGCAAATGCTAAGTGCAAGATATATAATCAGTGCTCTCTAAACTCTTACCTCTGTATAGATGGTATATCGCTGCAGAGATAAGTATAGCTGGGGGCCTTTGCCGGGATGTAGTGATGGTGGTTGATACCTCTCAAAAGCGCTGTATTCCAGATGATGGCTTCCGATCAGGGCATACGGACGTTCACCCACAGCGGGTATATACAAGGGATGAAAAAGAATCTCCCATAGTGCAACAAAGTATAAACTCACTGATTTATTAATAGCCAAATGGGCACTTACAACAATAATAGGATCCCCTGATGAAGTCACGTGTCGTGTCGTAATGCATAGGGAGTGACCGGACCACGAAAGAACCCGGAAGCGATGTAAGAGGCGCCTGTAACGCCGTTTAAATTACAGATCTGCCTTTTTTTAACCTTATTGTTGAGACTGAATAGGTTAGTTATTTACTCGTCTATACAGATTATAATATTTACTTGATTTTCCAGTACCGGACACGCACTTTATCTATATTTGCACTGATATATTCCGCACAAGACTCTATTTTGTTTTTGCATAAAAGATTATATATCTTGCACTTAGCATTATTTGCACAGTGGATTGAATCCTATTATTAATTAATGTATTTTATTTTAATAAGTTGCGCTGATCACCTTTTCACTTCTTACTAATTTTAGTGCACTGTATACACTTTAGGTCTAGCTGCAGTTTATTGGAATACTATATATTCACCATCATTTATTCACTTTGATAGCGTGAGGGACTTTATTTACACAGTTCCAGGGGAGACAGGTCGTCGTGTGATGCGATGGAACCAGCACCGCTTCCAGAAGTCGGGCTGCGACCTCCTGCTGTGTCTCGCCTGTGCTAGACTGGTCCTCTTCCCTGAGAAACACATTACAAGATGGTGGTTTGGGCACTTTTGTTGGGAATGGGGGGGTAATATACCTTTAAGGTGTACTCAGGCTGAGTCTTCTTTATGCTCAGATTGTATAATAGATGATGACAGATTGAAACCGAGAGTTTCCATCAGATACACGATACCAGCCGCCGGCTATTGTGCGCCGTCTACTAAATGAGGGGAACCAACCAGGCACATAAGTATCATCATAGCATGAGAAGTTACATTGTGCCCAATAATTTTCAGTGCAGGGCCCCCCCCTTTAGTCTTGCATGGTTATACCGGCTTTTCTCGCGGACTGAAATGGCAAACTCTGATTTCACTGCACACTGTGAGCTTCTCACCATGTGCATTAGAAGCTGCAGCAAGTCAGATAGAGCCCCGACCTCCTCCCCAGCCTGACTGTCCCTGGCCCCGCCCTTTTCATTCATTGGATTTCAGGCCTCCCAATCATGGGGGCTCTGTGTCACATGTGGGCGTTACCTAGCGCGGTCTTCATCCAAATGCAGTCTGTCTAGTGAATCCCACTTCCACCCATCAAAGTATTTTCATATTTGCATCAGTGGCGGCTGGTGCTCCATTTTTTTTTGGGGGGGGGGCGGCAAACCTCCCCGCCCCCTCCCCTTGCCAGCCCCACCCACTCACCAGCCCTGCACTTTCCCCATCCATGTCGCTGGCGGCTTCCCTGGCTTCTCCTCCCGGCCAATCCGGTCGTTTCTCCTCCCGGCCAATCCGGTCGTTTCTCCTCCCGGCCAATCCGGTCTTAGGACCGGCTTCCTGTCCTGATTGGCCAGGAGAAGTAGGAAGACAATAGCAAATGTTGGTTCGCTAGTGTCACAATTGGGTGGGCTTTGGGCGCAATGCTCCCCCCCCCCCCCCTGGAGCCCAACCTTTTTGAAAGGCTCTAATCAGGTGCTTCAAAAGAACAAAAACCTTGTAGAACTCTATGCATCCGGCGCCCCGCATGGAGATTAGAGGGGTGGCCTCCGCTGATTTGCATAACTCCTCCCAAGGACCAGCCCACCGCTTGCATGAGGTCTCCATTCGTACCTGTGCGACTTGAATTTTGGGGGCGATTCTAAATAGCGGCAAATCGCGGGACGCTCGTGCAATGCCATTACTTCTTAACGGCACACCAATCGCAATGCGATTTTGTTGCGACAAATCGCTGCGGGCAATGCTGTCGCTCAAAAGAAGCTCCTGCTCCTTTTTGAGCGACAAGTGTTGCACGTTACAATTTGCCGCGATTGCAGCGCGACTGGGGTGCCAATCGCCATTTGCCGAGATTCTGGTCACTCAGGTGCAAATTGAGCCATGTACAGGAAGCCATGTACAGCACCCTACTGGCTCCTCCCACCAGCCATGACGTGCCTGCATTGCATAGAGATGCACAGAAACCCAGTGATGACATCAGAATAATCTATAATAAAGGTAATAATGAAAATAGAAAGGTGGATTGAGAGAACTGAGTGAAAGGGGCGGGGCTAGGGACAGTCAGGCTGGGTAGGAAAGGGGCGAGATGATGCTGTGTCCTCCAGCCAGGAAATGGGGTGGGGCTCTATCTGACTTGCTGCAGCTTCTAATGCACATTGTGAAAAGCTCACAGTGTGCAGTGAAATCAAAGGAGGCCATTTCAGTCCAGGGGGAGGAGCTGGTGCTCTGAAGGTGAGACTGGAGGGAGGATTTAAAATATGCCTAAACTTTGCTGAATGGATTGAACCACTGCCTGTGCCCCAAAGGGGATATTTCCCTTCACTTCCTGCCCTGGAGATACAACAGGAAGTGAGAGAAAATCCCCTTTTTAGTGGAACGAGTGTCCCCATTGGAAGATTTCCCCTCATTTCCTGTTCCTGTGACAACTGTAAAATGTTGGATTTTTTTCCCCTGACTTTGTGACAATTATTAGGATGCGGAATCTGATCCTGCTGCCATAGTAAAGGCCGGTCCTCCCAATCAGCACTCATTTTCAAAGATTTTAATAGGCGCATGTAAATAATCCATTATAATGCAACAGACGCAGTGAAGACTTTCCCACAATGCCTGTCTGATTCTTTGGCTTCAAGCAATGGTTTTGTTTTCCTTTTAATGCATTGAGCAAAAGTGGACGTGTGGTAACCAATCAGAAACCACCTTCCATTAGCCTGACCACAAATGACCCCATGAACCTGATTAGCTGATGGGATGAGCGACGCTCCGCCGGTTCTCTTTGGGGAATAATTCGGAGGACACAGGAGGTGACACCCTACCCCCCCCCCCCCGTCATACAATAACAGGACTTACCTGGATAGGTGTGCGCCTCGGCCGCTTCCTTGGCAAGGATTCCTCCCATCCCAGACACATTGCGCTTTTTCTGGAGAGAGACGAGCCGTGAGGCGTATCACATCCTCAACCACAGGCTGCCTTCATCTACAATGTGTAATAAATAATTCAGGGGCCCCCCCGGGGACACAGGCTGTGAGCGGAGGCGCTGAGAGAGGCAGGTGTGAGATCAGACAGGCGGGAGGGAGGGAAGTCAGCCAGGTGAGAGGCTGCACAGATAAGTGCTATAGAGAGATGAAAAGGTGAGAGGCTTCACAGGTGGGTGTTGTAGAGAGAGGTTAGGTGAGAGGCTGCACAGGTCGGTGCTATAGAGAGAGGTTAGGTGAGAGGCTGCACAGGTAAGCATTATAGAAAGAAGACGTGAGAGGCTGCACAGGTGAGTACTATAAAGACAGGTGAGAGACTGCACAGGTAAGTCCTTTAGAGAGAGGGCAGGTGAGAGGCTGCACAGGTAAGTGCTATAGAGGGGACAGGTGAAAGGCTGCACAGGTAAGTGCTAGAGAGAGAGACAGGTGAGAGGCTGCACAGGTAAGTACTATAGAGAGGACAGGTGAGAGGCTGCACAGGTGAGTACTATAGAGAGATTACAGGTGAAAGGCTGCACAGTTTAGTACTTTAGAGAGAGGACAGGTGAGAGGCTGCATATGTAAGTACTATATAGAGAGAGAGGACAGGTGAGAGGCTGCATATGTAAGTACTACATAGAGAGAGAGGACAGGTGAGAGGCTGCATATGTAAGTACTATATAGAGAGAGAGGACAGGTGAGAGGCTGCACAGGTATGTGCTATAGAGGGAGGACAGGTGAGAGGCTGCACAAGTAAGTGCTATAGAAAAAGTACAGGTGAGAGGCTGCACAGGTAAGTGCTATAAGGAGAGGACAGCTGAGAGGCGGCACAGGTGGGCTTTATAGAGAGAGAACAGGTGATCAGATGCTCAGGTAGGTGTTATAGAGAAAGGACAGGTGGGCTCTATAGACAGAGGACAAGTGAAAGGTTGCACAGGTAAGTGCTATAGGGAGAGGACAATTGAGAGGTTGCACAGGTGGGCAATATAGAAAGAGGACAAGTGATAGGCTGCTCTGGTGGCTTCTATAGAGAAAGGACAGGTGGGGGTTATAGAGAGTGGACATGTGAGAGGCTGCACAGCTAAGTACTATAGAGACAGGTGAGAGGCTGCACAGGTAAGTGCTATAGAGAGAGGACAGGTGAGAGGCTGCACAGGTGAGTGCTATAAGGAGAGGACAGGTAAGAGGCTGCACAGGTAAGTACTATAGAGAGATGACAGCTGAGAGGCTGCACAGGTAAGTACTGTAGAGGGAGGACAGGTGAGAGGCTGCACAGGTAAGTACTATAGAGAGAGGGCAGCTGAGAGGCTGTACAGGTGGGTTCTATAGAGGACAGGTGAGAGGCTGAACAGGTAAGTGCTGTAGTGAGAGGCTGCACAGGTAAGTACAATAGAGAGAGCACAGCTGAGAGGGTGTACAGGTGGGTGCTATAGAGAGAGGACAGGTAAGAGGCTGCACAGGTAAGTACTATAGAGAGATGACATCTGAGAGGCTGCATAGGTAAGCACTATAGAGAGAGGAAAGGTGAGAGGCTGCACAGGTAAGTACTACAGAGAGAGGGCAGCTGAGAGGCTGCACAGGTAAGTACTATAGAGAGAGGGCAGCTGAGAGGCTGCACAGGTAAGTACAATAGAGAGAGGACAGCTGAGAGGCTGCTCAGCTAAGTACTATAGAGGGAGGACAGGTGAGAGGCTGCATAGGTGAGTGCTATAAGGAGAGGACAGGTGACAGTCTGCACGGGTAAGTACTATAGGGAGAGAGGACAGGTGAGAGGCTGCACAGGTAAGTACTATAGAGAGAGCACAGGTGGGTGCTATAGAGGACAGGTGAGAGGCTGAACAGGTAAGTACTATAAAGATAGGACAGGTGAGAGGCTGAACAGGTAAGTACTATATAGAGAGGACAGGTGAGAGGCTGCACAGGTAAGTACTATAGAGAGAGCATAGGTGGGTGCTATAGAGGACAGGTGAGAGGCTGAACAGGTAAGTACTATAAAGATAGGACAGGTGAGAGGCTGCACAGGTGAGTGCTATAAGGAGAGGATAGGTGAAAGTCTGCATGGGTAAGTGCTATAGAGAGAGGAAAGGTGAGAGGCTGGTGTTTTGGCACTATGGACAGGTGAGTGTGTTTGGCGCCATTCGCTGGGCGGTTATCGCTCAGGTTGACGGCTCCCCTCTCTTCCATATCTGCCGACGTTGCGATGCGTATTGTGGATCCCCCTCCCTCCCTACCTATTAGTGGAGGAGTTGGGTGGGTGTTCCTCTGCGCGTCAACGCCGCGCCCCCAGTCCCGGGCACATGCCGTCGATCCGCCCGACGTCGGTGCGTGGGCTTTCTGAGATGTATATCTGGCATTATGGATGAGTGAATGTGTTTGGCGCCATTCGCTGGGCGGTTATCGCTCGGGCTGACGCCTTCCCTCTCCCCCACATCTGCCGGCCTGACGTTGGTGGCAAACGGTGGCTACAGGGGAGTGTCCACACTCCTACTGTTTGAACGGGCATTCTCTGTTTGGACTGGTGTTCTCTGGGCTACCTTGCGTGGCTATCACACACATTTTTACACCCACATCAGAGGTAATCTTCATCTTTCATTTTCCCCGTTTTCCAGTTTGCAGTTTTATTCCCTTTTATCTTTTCACTCATTTATTCAATGTCTAGGCACATCAATAACATCACCTTGCCACTGTTTTTGCCGCCTCTGCTCCCGGGAGAGACAACTGTCTGCAGCTTTGCCCTGGCATCCACCGCCGCACCCCGTGCTCATTGGTAACCTGTAAGTATGGGTGAATGTTCTATCATTCCCCCACCCCCCTTCTGTTGGTGTGTTCAGTGTATTTACTGTTCACCTTTCAATCTTCTAGACATCCCCACAGTGTCTGCTCCTGATGAGTGAGGGATAGTCACAAAACGCGTCGAGCTAAAGATGCAACAATCATAGTTATACATCCAGTTGTTTGAGCTATTAATGCTGCTACTACTTGTTTACAGTCAGTGATCATTTTTAATGTACGGGATGTCATATGCAATTGTATTTTATGTTTACCTATTTATACTGCTTTAAAATATGCAACTTCACTTCAGAAGGCTCGCAGGTTGTAATGTGTATCTGGGCCATTGATGTATTGTACCTTATGTTGTATCCATGGAATAAAAGTCATTTTGATAACCTACAGTGTCTCCTTGCTCTCCAGCTGCTTCACACAAAGTCCCAAACCCCTCCCTCTCTTTTTTTGCTGCGCAAAATCCGGGATGGAGGTACCTCTGATAATTACTTCAGTGGCCTCATATAAAGTCCCAAATTCTTTCCACTTTATCAGGCGAGAGGCTGCACAGGTAAGTACTATAGAGAGAGGACAGGTGAGAGGCTGTATGGGCAAGTACTATAGAGAGGGGACAGGTGAGGGGCTGCACAGGTAAGTATTATAGAGAAAGTACTGGTGAGAGGTTGCACAGGTGGGCATTATAGAGAGAACAGGTGATATGATGCTCAAGTAGGTGCTATAGAGAAAGGACAGATGGGCTCTATAGACAGAGGACAAGTGAAAGGCTGCACAGGTAAGTACTATAGAGAGAGGAGAGGTGAGAGACTGCACACGAAGACGTGACACGGGAAGACACAGAAAGGATAGGAAGAAGTGACACGGGAAGACACAGAGAGGACACAAAGACGTGATATGGGAAGACAGAGAGGACACAAAGAGGTGACACGGGAAGACACAGAGAGGATAGGAGGATGTGAAACAGTAAGACACAGAGGACAGGGAAGACACAGGGAGGACAGGAAAAAGTGACATGGGAAGGCAGGACACGAAGAGGTGACACGGGAAGACACAGAGGAAACGAAGAGGTGACACGGGAAGACACAGAGAGGACAGGAAGACTTGACACGGGAAGACACAGAGAGGACAGGAAGACACAGGGAAGACAGGAAGTGTGACACGGGAAGACAAAGAGGACATGAAGAGGTGACACGGGAAGACAGAGGTGACACGGGAAGACACAGAGGACAGGAAGTGACACGGGAAGACACAGAGGACAGGAAGTGACACGGGAAGACACAGAGGACAGGAAGACTTGACATGGGAAGACACAGGGAGGACAGGAAGACGTGACACAGGAAGACAGAGGACACAAAGAGGTGACACGGGAAGACGCAGAGAGGACAGGAAGAAGTGACACGGGAAGACGCAGAGAGGACAGCAAGACGTGACACGGGAAGACACAGAGAGGACGGGAAGATGTTACACAGGAAGACACAGAGAGGACACAAAGAGGTGACACGGGAAGACACAGAGAGGACACAAAGAGGTGACACGGGAAGACACAGAGAGGACAGGAAGAGGTGACACGGGAAGACACAGAGAGGACAGGAAGAGGTGACACGGGAAGACACAGAGAGGACACAAAGAGGTGACACGGGAAGACACAGAGAGGACAGGAAGAGGTGACACGGGAAGACACAGAGAGGACAGGAAGAGGTGACACGGGAAGACACAGAGAGGACAGGAAGAGGTGACACGGGAAGACACAGAGAGGACACAAAGAGGTGACACGGGAAGACACAGAGAGGACAGGAAGAGGTGACACGGGAAGACACAGAGAGGACAGGAAGAGGTGACACGGGAAGACACAGAGAGGACAGGAAGAGGTGACACGGGAAGACACAGAGAGGACGGGAAGACGTGACACGGGAAAACACAGAGAGGACGGGAAGACGTGACACGGGAAGACACAGAGGACAGGAAGAGGTGACACGGGAAGACAGAGGACAGGAAGAGGTGACACGGGAAGACACAGAGGACAGGAAGAGGTGACACGGGAAGACAGAGGACAGGAAGAGGTGACACGGGAAGACACGGAGAGGATAGGAAGACGTGAAATGGGAAGACACAGAGGACAGGAAGAGGTGACATGGTAAGACACAGAGAGGACACGAAGATGTGACACAGGAAGACAGGACATGAAGAGGTGACATGGGAAGACACAAAGACGTGACACGGGAAGACACAGAGGACACAAAGAGGTGACACGGGAAGACACAGAGGACACAAAGAGGTGACACGGGAAGACACAGAGAGGACAGGAAGACATGAAACGGGAAGACACAGGGAGGACAGGAAGACGTGACACAGGAAGACACAGAGGACACAAAGAGGTGACACGGGAAGACACAGAGAGGACAAGAAGAGGTGACACCGGGAAGACACAGAGAGGACAGGAAGACGTGACACGGGAAGACAGAGAGGACACAAAGACGTGACACGGGAAGACAGAGAGGACACAAAGACGTGACACGGGAAGACAGAGAGGACACGAAGAGGTGACACAGGAAGACAGAGAGGACAGGAAGTGACATGGGAAGACACAGAGGACAGGAAGTGACACGGGAAGACACAGAGAGGATAGGAAGACGTGAAACGGGAAGACACAGAGAGGACACGAAGAGGTGACACGGGAAGACAAAGAGGACACAAAGAGGTGACACGAGAAGATACAGAGGTCAGGAAGTGACACGGGAAGACACAGGGAGGACAGGAAGACATGACACAGGAAGACACAGAGGAGAGGAAGTGACACGGGAAGACACAGAGGACAGGAAGAGGTGACACGGGAAGACACAGAGAGGACAGGAAGAGGTGACACAGGAAGACACAGAAAGGACGGGAAGACATGACACAGGAAGACACAGAGGACAGGAAGTGACACGGGAAGACACAGAGAGGACAGGAAAAGGTGACACGGGAAGACACAGAGGAGAGGAAGTGACACGGGAAGACACAGAGGACAGGAAGAGGTGACACGGGAAGACACAGAGAGGACAGGAAGTGACACGGGAAGACACAGAGGACATGAAGACGTCAGGGGGCCCTGCTATAGACCCATTGTGTGATCAGTCCCTGGATGCAGCGTGGAAAGTGAGGGGGGGGGTCCAAAAATGTTACAGGTGTCTCCAGAACAGGAAGTGAAATGAAACCTTCCAATGGGGACACCAGAACTTTAATTTTGGCGGAATCTCCTCCCACTTCCTGTTGTGTCTCCAGAATAGGAAGTAAAGAGAAATCTTCCAATGGGGACACATGACATATCCTGTTCTGGTTATCCGGGGTCCTTGGTGACCCCAGAATTGTCATTAGGGGTCCCCTTATAAAGAGAACCTGTCACCTGAGGCTGACGTCACTACAGAACAAGCATGCAGCCAGTGAAGTCTGAAGTCCCAGCATGCACAGGGGCCCCATAGGGGGGATTTCTGGTCAGTGACCCCGTAAAAACAGAGCAGTCTCCATCCTCTCCAGACTACGGGCTCTGCTGAGAGCTGAACTCTGCACTGATATAACCTGGGAGAGGAGGAGGAGGAGGAGGCGGAGGCGGAGCCACCTCATCTACTCATCTCCCCGGGCTCCTCCCCTCTCAGCAGGCCGCACAGGATGCCGGGAGATGTAGTCTTCTCTCCGCCCCGCCACGCCCACCCGTCCTCACGTGACTCCGTCTCCCTGGGAACCGGCGGCGGCGGTCCGTCTCCATGGTGACGCTGTACGGAGAGATCCACGGAGGAGCATGAGCCGGACCCTGACCACCCAGACCGGGCTGGGCCCCTACAGAGCCAGCCGGACCTATGACTTCCTCTACGGTACCGGGACACCGGAGGGGGGGGGAGGGGAACCCACTGAACCGACTTCACATAACAACCCGACCTCCACCTTACCGCAAAAACCTGACCCCCAACAAAGTGACCTCTCATATGTGACCCCCATAACCGGGGACCCCTCATATGTGACCCCCATAACCGGGGACCCCTCATATGTGACCCCCATAACCGGGGACCCCTCATATGTGACCCCCATAACCGGGGACCCCTCATATGTGACCCCCATAACCGGGGACCCCTCATATGTGATCACCATAACTGGGGACCCCTCATATGTGACCCCCATAACCGGGGACCCCTCATATGTGACCCCCATAACTGGGGACCCCTCATATGTGACCCCCATAACTGGGGACCCCTCATATGTGACCCCCATAACCGGGGACCCCTCATATGTGACCCCCATAACCGGGGACCCCTCATATGTGACCCCCATAACTGGGAACACCTCATATGTGACCCCCATAACCTGGGACCTCTCATATGTGACCCCCATAACCGGGGACCCCTCATATGTGACCCCCATAACCGGGGACCTCTCATATGTGACCCCCATAACCGGGGACCCCTCATATGTGACCCCCATAACCGGGGACCTCTCATATGTGACCCCCATAACCGGGGACCCCTCATATGTGACCCCCATAACTGGGGACCCCTCATATGTGACCCCCAACAAAGTGACCTCTCATATCTGACCCCCATAACTGGGGACCCCTCATATGTGACCCCCATAACCGGGGACCCCTCATATGTGACCCCCATAACCGGGGACCCCTCATATGTGACCCCCATAACTGGGAACACCTCATATGTGACCCCCATAACCTGGGACCTCTCATATGTGACCCCCATAACCGGGGACCCCTCATATGTGACCCCCATAACCGGGGACCCCTCATATGTGACCCCCATAACCGGGGACCCCTCATATGTGACCCCCATAACCGGGGACCCCTCATATGTGACCCCCATAACCGGGGACCCCTCATGTCTGACCCCCATAACCGGGGACCCCTCATATGTGACCCCCAGCATCCTGCCCTCACCTGAGGACCCAAAAAAACCTGAACCCCGATAAAGTGACCTCCACCTGGGGACCCCTCATATCTGACCCCTCACTGTACCTGGGGACCCCAACATCCTGACCTTCACCTCACTTGGGGACCCCCAAACATCTGAACCTCAACAAAGTGAACTGACCTCTACTGGAGACCCCTCATATCTGATCCCTCTAACCTGACCCCTCATATCTGATCCCTCCCCACCCGACCCCCACTGTACCTGAGGACCCCAACATCCTGACCTTCATCTCACATGGGGATTCCAAAAAATCTGACCCCCACCAAAGTGACCCCTACCTGGGGACCCCTCCATACCCGATCTCGCCCAGCTTGACTCCCAATGACCCAACCCTGTACCCAGTTACCCCAACAACCTCATCCCTCCCAACCTGATGCCCTGCAACTAGGAACCCCAACATTCTGAACCTCTGTATCTGGGGACCCCTCACAATCTGATCCCCCCCGCCCTCCTGTACTTGGGAACCCCAACAACCTGATCTACACCTCATCTGGGGACCCCAAAAACCCTGACCCTGATCACTGGAGACCCCTTCATATCTGATCCCTCCAACCTGACCCCTCCCAACCCGGCCCCCACTGTACCTGAGGACCCCAACATCCTGACCTTCACCTCACATGGGGATTCCAAAAACTCTATACCCTCCCCAAAGTGACCCCTACCTGGGGACCCCTCCATACCCGATCTCGCCCAGCTTGACTCCCAATGAGCCAACCCTGTACCCAGTTACCCCAACAACCTCAACCCTCCCAACCTGACACCCTGCAACTGGGAACCCCAACATACTGAACCTCTGTATCTGGGGACCCCTCCCAATCTGACCCCCCCCTGTACTTGGGAACCCCAACAACCTGATCTACACCTCACCTGGGGACCCCAAAAAATCTGACCCCTCCTACCTGATACCTCCCAACCTGACCCCCAACGACCCAACCCTGGAACCGGTGACCCCAACAACCTAAACATTCCCAACCTGACCCCCATGGAACTGGAAACCCCAACATCCTGCAACTCTGTACCTGGGGACCCCTTCCAATCTGACCCCTCTTGTACCTGGAAACCATCACCAATGTAATCACCAACAACTTTACCCTTACATCAGTTGGGGACCCCCCCATACCTGGCTCCCCTCAACCCAATACTTCCCAACCTGACCTCCCATGACCTAACTGCGAAGGTCCATTCGAAATCTGACCATACATGACCCCACATCTATTCTGGTCACCCCAACCAACCTGACTTCTACCATTTTTTTACCTGACCCCCAACATATCTGATGACCCCCTCCCAATTTAACCCCCAAAATCTCGACCCCCAATTTATCTGATGGACCCCCCCCAAATACCTGATCACCAATGTATCTGATGTACTCCACCTACCTGCCTTCAATTTATTTGGTGACCTCCCACTGCCTGACCCCCAATTTATCTGACCCTCATCAACCCGACCCCCAACTTTTCTCTCTGCCACTATACTTGCTTATCCATGTAATCTCCCCCACCACTCCGCCCCCTCCCTTTCCTCTGGACCCCCTTGTTAGTATTGCAGTATAACCCACATAGAGAGTCTTCTGTTTCTGGTCGAGAGGAGAGGTCAGACTCCTGTATAGCGATCAATAAAGGATCAATAAAGCGCAATCACTGAGCACAAAATGAGGGTTCCCCTCCCCAATTAATGATCGCTCCTCGGTGCTCCTGATGCCCAGGAGAAGGTTCTGAAGAGGAATAGAGTGGGTGGGATTGGGGAGAATCCTTGGGACCCATATGGGCTCCCCTTTCCTCCTCATCCCTCCCAGGCTCCTCTCTCTTCTCCCCCCCCCCCCATGTCATCCTCACCCCCTGGGTTCCTCCTCATCCTGTGGGCTCCCCTCTCCATTTCACCTTCTGGGCTCCCCTCTCCTCCTCATCCACTGGGCTTCTCTCTCCTCCTCATCCACTGGGCTTCTCTCTCCTCCTCATCCACTGGGCTTCTCTCTCCTCCTCATCCACTGGGCTTCTCTCTCCTCCTCATCCACTCGGCTTCTCTCTCCTCCTCATCCACTGGGCTCCCCTCTCCTGTTCACCTTCTGGGCTCCCCTCTCCTTCTCATCCAGTGGTCATGTCTCTCCTCCTCATTCCCTGGACCCCTCTCCTCTCCAGGCTTCTCTTCCCACTCCCAAAACTCCTCTGCTCTCTGGGCTTTCCTTCTTAGCCCACAGACACATCTTCTATCCAGGCTCCCCTTCTCATTACCCTAGCTCCTCTCCTCTCTGGACTTTTCTCCTTAGCCAATGGACTTCTCTCTAGGCTCACCTCCACATTCCTGTGATCCTCTCTTCTTGTCATCCCCCAGACTCCCTCCTCATCCCCCCAAACTCCTCTGCTCTCCAGGGTATCTTCCTCATCCCCTATACTTGTCCTATTCAGCCTCTCCTTATAATCTCATGGAGTCCTCTCCTCTCCAGGCTTCTCTTCTCACTCCCCAGACTCCTCTCCTCTCTGGGCTCTCCTTCCTAGCCCACATACCCCTCTCTTTTGCAGGCTCCCCTTCTCATCACCCTGGCTTTTTTCCTCTCAAGACTTTACACTTTAACTAATGGACTTCTCTCCAGGCTTCTTCAACCCCTAGACTCCCTTCTCATCCCCCCAGGTTATCCTCCTTATCCCCTGTAGTCATCCTCTTCAGGCTCTCCTCCTAATCCCCCAGAGTGCTCTCCAGACTTCTCTTTTCACTCCCTAGACTCTTCTCCTCTTTAGGCTCTCCTTTTTAGCCCACACTCCCCTTCTCATCACCCTGGTTCCTCTCCTCATTCCCTGTGCTCCTGTCCAGGCTCTCATTCTCTAGGTTCCTCTTCTCTCTTGGCTCTCCTTCTTGGCCCATAGACTCCTCTCATCTCCAGGCTCTCCTCATTATCTTCTGGACTCCTCCTCTTCTGGCTTTCCTCCTCATCCCCTGGACCCCTCTCCTTTCCAGGCTTCTTTTCTCACTCCCCAGACTCCTCTCCTTTCTAGGCTCTCCTTTCTAGCCCACAGACCCCTTTACTTTCCAGGCTCCCCTTTTCACCCTCCAGGCTCCTCGTATCTCTAGGCTTTCCTTGTTGGCCGATGGACTCATCTCCACTCCAAGTTCTCCTTATTCCCAGGCTTACCTTCTCATCCTTCGAGACTCCTCTCCTTTTCAGGCTCTCCTCCTTATCTCCTGGACTCCTCTTTTCTCTTTACTCCTCACCCCTTGGACCCCTCTCCTCTCGATGCTTATTTTTTCACTCCCTAGACTGCTCTCCTCTTTAGGCTGTCATTCCTAGCTCACAGACTACTTCTCTCCTTTTCAGGCTACTCCTTTTCATCACCCTGGCTCCTCTCCTCTCTTGACTTTCCTTCTTAGCCAATGGACTTCTTTCCAGGCTCTCCTCCACATTCCCTGAGGTCCCTTCTACTCCTCATCCCTCAGACTCCCTTCTCACCCCCTTATCCAGGTTATCCCCCTCATCCCCTATGCTTATCCTCCTTAGGGTCACCTCCTAATCCCCGGGAGTCCTCTCCTCTCCAGGCTCTTCCCCTCAGAATGTTGGAGGGAGCGTAGGACTTACTTCCACTTACAGGGGAAATATCACTTTTGATTGAACTGACCCTTTGTCTTTTTTTCTTTTGTCCATAATTACTCTTTTCTGCATTCTACATATCCAGGATCCCCCCAAACCTTACCATCTAGAGCAGTGGTTCTCAACTCCGGTCCTCAGGACCCACTAACAGGCCAGAATTTAAGTATTACCTTGGGGAGATGCAGACTAGAATACTGCAATCACTGAGCAGCAAATGATATCACTTGTGATGTATTTCAGTTATCTTGCAAACCTGGCCTGTTAGTGGGTCCCGAGGACAGGAGTTGAGAACCACTGATCTAGAGGGTCGATAGTCATAAGAATCACCTGGGGTGTTGGGTAGAATTCATAACCTGAATAACATAAATATCCTACTGAACCGTATGCATGGCTTGGTCATGGTTTGGTTGCAGTTATTTCACTTGTATTGATTCTTCATTTTCTCTGCATTCTTTTGTAGATCCATTGTACACGTTATCCAGTGAGAAGGACCATGTACAGACCACATATAGGGTGCACATGTCCTATGACAGAGTGGTAAGTAATCCCGGGATCTCCATCAACCTTGGGTGCTCATCTGCTGGGGTCACCACTTTACTGAATCCAGATCTCATGATATTGAAAAATATTGTCCACATGTGTCACCTATTCAATGATTATTTATTGCATACTTACCAACATTATGATCCCATGATACAGTTAACCCCACCCACTGTCCTCATTTCATCTGCCCACTTTGTTGAGGTTCGGATGTTTGGGGGTCCCCAGGTGAGGTGAAGGTTAAGCTGTTGGGGTCCCCAGTTACAGGGGGGTTGGGAGGGATCAGGTATTGGGGGGTCTGGTTGGGAAGGATCAGGTATGGGGGGGTCAGGTTAAGAGGGATCAGGTATGGGGGGTCAGGTTGGGAGGGATCATATACGAGGGATCTCCAGTCAAGGTCGGGGTCACTTTGTTGGGGTTCAAATGTTTGGGGGTCCCTAGTTGAGGTGAAGGTCAGGATGTTGGGTTCCCCAGATATGGGGGGGTCAGGTTGGGAGGAATCAGGTATGCGGGGTCAGGTTGAGAGGGATCAGATATTAGGGGTCTCCAGTGGAGGTCAGAGTCACTTTGTTGAGCTCCAGATATTTGGGGAGTCATCAGGTGAGATGAAGGTCAGGATGTTGGGGTCTCCAGGTACAAGGGGGTCAGGTTTAGAGGGTCCAGGTATGGGGGGGGGGGTCCCCAGGCAGCGGTCACTTTGTTGGGGGTCAGATTTTTCTGGGTTCACCAGGTTAACCCCACCCATGGTCCTCATTTCATCTGCCCGCTTTCTGAGTGGGTGTGACAACACTTTATAGGTTGGTCTCACCCAGATCCCACCTCTAAAAAGAGGGGACCACCTATTACATCCACTTTAGGGCTTGTCCTGCCCAAACCCCATCTCTAATATGTAAGGTCACCCAGCACACCCACTTTAGGGGTTGTCCTGCCCAAACCCCATCTCTATTATAAAGCAACATTAGCAATGGGAGGAAGGAATCCCAAATGGAGACTCTCTACACATTAGACATCTAGTGTCTGGTACCACATCCTGAGAAAAATATGTGCAAACAAATACCCTAACTAAACAGTGAAAGACTTTGAAGGTACCAAAAAAGATATATAAAAAAAGATCAAGATTTTATTATACATTTGACAAGCATCAGCGTCTATTGTCATACAAGTACATGGGTTGTTCTATCCTCAAATAGTTCATTCAGCATCCCCGCCAAACTTGGGCGATGAGTTTCTTGCTGTGACATCGACACGTTTCACGGGTTGTTGCCCTCTTCATCAAGAAGATAAGTACAGTCAAGCTCTACAACAATGAAAAGTATATTTATCAGAACAATTTCAGAGAACTACATCTAATATGAGTTTGTGCACCACAATTGGTATGCCCCCGATACGCCCAGACCCCACCCTAAAATATGTGGGGATCACCCATCGTGCCCACTTTAGGGATTGTCCCTCCCGGACACCTCTTCTAAATATGTGGAGACTATTCATCACTCCTACTTTAGGGGTTGTCCTGCCCAAACCCCATCTCTAATATGTGGGGTCACCCATCACTCCCACTTCAGGTGTTACCCCACCTCTAATATGGGGGCAACACCCATCACACCCATTTTGCTAGTTGTCCTGCCAGGATCCTAACTTTAAATCTTTAAAGACCACCCAGCATTCCCACTTTGGGGGTTGTCCCATCCAGACCCCACCTTTAAATAAGTGGGGATCATGCCCACTTTAGGAACTAACCCTCCCAGACCTTTCTTCTAAATATGTGGAAACTATACATCACACCAACTTTAGGGGTTGTCCTGCCCAAACCCCATCTCTAATATGTCGGGACCACCCACCATGCCTACTTCAGGGTTTACCCCACGAAGACCCCACCTCTAATATGTGGAGACCACCCATCACACCCATTTTACTAGTTGCCTGCCAAGACACCTAACTCTAAATCTGTAAAGACCACCCAGCATTCCCACTTTGGGGTTTGTCCCGTCCAGACCCCACCTTAAAATATGTGGGGATCACTCATCACGCCAATTTAGAGATTTTTCTTCCCAGACCACTCTTCTAGACACAAGGGGACCACCCATCACACCCACTCTAGGGGTTGTCCTGCCCAAACCTCACCTCTAATATGTGAGGTCCACCCATCACGCCCACTTCAGGAGTTGCCCAGCCCAGACCTGACCTCTAATATGTGGGACCACTCACTCATCATGCCCATTTTACGGGTTGTCCTGCCAAGACCTTAACTCTAAATCTGTAAAGACCACCAACTATTCCTACTTTGGGGGTTGTCCCATCCAGACCCCACCTTAAAATATGTGGGGACCACCCAGGGTGGACTGATAACTCATGGGCCCCCGGGCAATAGGAGATCATGGAGCCCCCAGGCAATCAGAGATTATGGGGCCACACAGTATACACACACACAGTATACAATCACACAGTATGCACATACATGTACACACAGTATACACAGACAGATGTAAAAAAAAACACAGATTTATACATACTGTCCCTGGTTTTACTGAGGCTGGCAACCCTGATGGGGCCCCCTAGTGGCCCAGGGTCCTCGGGCAGTGCCCGAGTCGCTCAATGGTCAGTCCGCCCCTGGGACCACCTATCACACCCACTTTAGGGATTGTCCCTCCCAGACCCCTCTTTTAAATATGTGGAGATTATACATCACACCCACTTTTGGGGTTGTCCTGCCCAAACACCACCTCTAATATGTGGGGTCACCCATCATGCCCACTTTAGGGATTGGCCCGGTGGCCTGCTGTAAGAAGTGTCCTGGTGGTTCCAAACATCTTCTATTTACGGATGATGGAGGCCACTGTAATCATTGGGACCTTCAATGCTGCAGAAATGTTTCTGTACTCTTCCCCAGATCTGTGTCTCCATACAGTCCTGTCTCGGAGGTCTACAGAGAATCCCTTGGTCTTCATGGCTTGGTTTGTGCTCTGACATGCACTGATACTTGTGGGACCATATATAGGTCCCACAATATAGTGTAGTATATAGTGTGTGCCTTTCCAAATCATGTCCAGTCAACTGGATTTACCACAGGTGGACTCCAAATTGTACAAACATTTCAAGGATGATCAGTGGAAACAGGAGGCACCTGAGCTCAATTCTGAGTGTCATGGCAAAGGCTGTGATACTTATGTACATTGGATTTTTTATTTTTAATAAATTTACAAAAATTTCAAACAAACTTCTTTCACGTTGTCATTATGGGGGATTGTTTGTAGAATTTTGAGGAAAATAATGAATTTAATCCATTTTGGAATAAGGCTGTAACATGACAAAATGTGGAAAAAGTGAAGCGCTGTGATACTTTCCGGATGCTCTGTATATAAAACCCCTTTCCATAGGTCACTAGGGCGCCATCTTTGCACATGGCAGTCCAGGCTGACCCAACACCAAGCAGTGCTATGTACTGGCACCTATAGACGGGTCGGATATCACATACTTATCCCAGTTTTATACTATGTGATACCTGGATTTGGATTTGTTTCCTGATGCCCTTTAAGCATCACTGTAAATACCGACAGCGATGATACCATTTCTATGTGGAGATCTTTAATTTCAGGTCAAATGAACGATCACAAATTCTCACTCACTGTTTTTTCTTTTTCTTTCCAGCAAAGAGTCCCAGAATACCCCACAATGTTCAGCGAACTGGTCCACCACCCCCGCCACACTCTGCGCCTGCAACTTAGAGATCCCGTTCCGTCGTTTATCGACCGCCAGTGGCGAGGAAGAGGAGAGAAAAGGATGCTGGCTCTCAAACAGCTGGCAGGGTAAGTGATACACCTGAGCAACCAGCAGAGGGCAGTGCAGCAGCTCTAAACCTCCTACACACCTCCTCAGACCTGAGATAAGCCCGCCGTGCCCCCCCCCCCCCCCCCAATAATACAGACCCTAGAGCTGGCAGCTGTGCCAATAAATCATTGAGGTTTCTGCAGGATACGCTTCTAATACTGAGCTCATCCGTATGGGTTCAGATGTCGTTACCATGACCATGACACTGCCACCCTGTATTCCAGATCTCAGCCTATGTTAACAACTTCCTGGCAACATGCGGAGAACCAAGATGTGTCTGGAAGCAACCGATACAAATATTTTGAAAGGTGAGGTTATTTGTCGAGTGTGAACACCTGTGTTATCTAGAGTATAGATTGCTGTGTTGTGACCTCCGCCCCATTTCCCTGCACAACTGTCCCTGGGGACAAACTGCAGGAGACGATTAGAGACTGAAGACTAACTACAGACGATTGTGAGAGACTAGGGACACGCTGCAGGAGACTGTTAGAGACTGGGGGTATGATGCAGGAGGTTGTTGGAGACCTGGGACATAATGCAGGAGATTGTTGGGGACTTGGAACGTGATGCAGGAGATTGTTGGGGACCTGGGACGTGATGCAGGAGATTGTTGGGGATCTGGGACGTGATGCAGGAGATTGTTGGGGACCTGGGACGTGATGCAGGAGATTGTTGGGGACCTGGGACGTGATGCAGGAGATTGTTGGGGACCTGGGACGTGATGCAGGAGATTGTTGGGGATCTGGGACGTGATGCAGGAGATTGTTGGGGATCTGGGACGTGATGCGGGAGATTGTTGGGGACCTGGGACGTGATGCAGGAGATTGTTGGGGATCTGGGACGTGATGCGGGAGATTGTTGGGGACCTGGGACGTGATGCGGGAGATTGTTGGGGACCTGGGACGTGATGCAGGAGATTGTTGGGGATCTGGGACGTGATGCGGGAGATTGTTGGGGATCTGGGACGTGATGCAGGAGATTGTTGAGGATCTGGGACGTGATGCAGGAGATTGTTGGGGATCTGGGACGTGATGCGGGAGATTGTTGGGGACCTGGAACATGATACAGAGGATTGTTGGGGACCTGGGGCGTGATGCAGGAGATTGTTGGGGATCTGGGACGTGATGCGGGAGATTGTTGGGGATCTGGGACGTGATGCAGGAGATTGTTGGGGACCTGGGACGTGATGCGGGAGATTGTTGGGGACCTGGAACATGATACAGAGGATTGTTGGGGACCTGGGGCGTGATGCAGGAGATTGTTTGGGACTTGGGACATGATGCAGGAGATTGTTGGAGACATGGTGGGACATGATGCAGGAGATTGTTGGGGACCTGGGACATACTAGAGGACATTGTTATAGACTGGGGACATACTAGAGGACATTGTTAGAGACTGGGGACATACTAGAGGACATTGTTAGAGACTGGGGACATACTAGAGGACATTGTTAGAGACTGGGGACATACTAGAGGACATTGTTAGAGACTGGGGACATACTAGAGGACATTGTTAGAGACTGGGGACATACTAGAGGACATTGTTAGAGACTGGGGACATACTAGAGGACATTGTTAGAGACTGGGGACATACTAGAGGACATTGTTAGAGACTGGGGACATACTAGAGGACATTGTTAGAGACTGGGGACATACTAGAGGACATTGTTAGAGACTGGGGACATACTAGAGGACATTGTTAGAGACTGGGGACATACTAGAGGACATTGTTAGAGTCGGGGGCCATACTATAGCAAACAGTGCATCTATATACAGGGTGAATGTAGACCAATGCCTGCAGGGGTCCCCTGATTCAGTTTAAGGTCAACGTCTTCCTCTGTATTTTTCCTGAGTCTGACATGGGTTTGTATTTGGTTTCAGGCCTCTGATCCCGTTTTCCCAGCAAGCCCCAAGCAATGTTCTCCTCGCTATGTCCCGGTGAGTACACTCCAACAAATGGAATAGAGGATGAAGATGCAGCTCAAGTCACTATCGCTGTATTACCTCTACAGGGCTCAGTAGCTGTAACCTCTGACATGTAGAACTTAAAATAATTGTAAAGTCTCTTTTTTAAAAAATTTAAAAAACAAACATGTTGTACTTACCTCCTCTGTACAGTTGGTTTTGCACAGAGCAGCACAAATCCTCCTCTTCTCAGGTCCCTCTTCGCTGCTCCTGGCCCCTCCCTCCTGTCAAGTGCCCCCGCAGCCTGCAGCTTGCTATGGGGGCACCCGAGCCGAGTCACAGCTCCCTGTGTCCATTCAGACACAGAGCCCCGACCTGGCCCCGCACCCCCTCTCCCCTGATTGGCTAACCGATTTTGATTGACAGCCGCAGGAGCCAATGGCACTGCTGGTTAGTCTCAGCCAATCAGGAGGAGAGTCCCGGATGGCTAACACACTCGTGGACATTGCTGGAGAGAGATGAGGTTTAGGTAAGTAATTGGGGGGGTGCTGAGGTGGCTGCTACACACAGAAGTTTTTCTATCTTAATGCATTGAATGCACTTCTGCCTTTATAACTCCTTTAAAGTAGAACTATAGGTAAAACTTTCTAACCCTAATCCTTTACCTTAACTCCAACCTACTCATAATCCTCTAACTCTAACTTTAACCTACTAACCCTAATCCTCCACCTCTAACTCTAACCTACTAACCCTAATCCTTTACCTCTAACTTTAACCTACTAACCCTAATCCTTTACCTGTAGCCCTAATCCTCTAACTGTAACCTAATAACCCTAATCCTCTACCTCTAACTCTAATCCTCTAATCTTAACCCTCTAACCCTAATCTATCACCTACTAACCCCAATCCTCTAATCGTAACCCTCTAACCCTAATCTATTACCTACTAACTCTAACCTACTAACCCTAATCCTTTAACTTTAACCTACTAACCCTAATCCTCTACCTCTAACTAATAACCCTAATCCTCTACCTCTAACCTACTAACCCTAATCATCTAATCTTAACCCTCTAACCCTAATCTATTACCTCTAACTCTCACCTACTAACCATAATCCTCTAACTCTACCCTGTATCCTCTAACCCTAACCCTAATCCCTTACCTCTAACCCTAATCCTCTACCTCTAACCTAATAACCCTAATCCTCTACCTCTACCTCTAACGTACTAACCCTAATCCTCTACCTCTAACTTTAACCTACTAACCCTAATCCTTTACCTCTAACCCTAATCCTCTACCTCTAACTTTAACCTACTAACCCTAATCCTTTACCTCTAACCCTAATCCTCTACCTCCAACTCTAATCCTTTACCTCTAACCCTAATCCTCTACCTCTAACTTTAACCTACTAACTCTAATCCTTTACCTCTAACCCTAATCCTTTACCTCTAACCCTAATCCTCTACCTCTAACCTACTAACCCTAATCCTTTACCTCTAACCCTAATCCTCTACCTCTAACTTTAACCTACTAACCCTAATCCTCTACCTCCAACTCTAATCCTCTTCCTCTAACCCTAATCCTCTAACCCTAATCCTAATCTATTACCTCTAACTCTAACCTACTAACCATAATCCTCTAACTCTACCTTTAATCCTCTAACCCTAATCCTTTACCTCAAACTCTAACCTACTAACCCTAATCCTCTAACTCTATCCTACTAATCCTCTAACGCTAACTTTAACCTACTAACCCTAATCCTCTACCTCTAACCTACTAACCCTAATCATCCAATCTTAACCCTTTAACCCTAATCTATTACCTCTAACTCTAACCTACTAACCCTAATCCTCTAACCTACTGACCATAATCCTCTAACACTACCCTTAATCCTCTAACCCTTTACCTCTAACTCTAACCTACTAACCCTAATCCTCTAATCTTAACCCTCTAACCCTAATCTATTACCTCTAACTCTATCCTACTAATCATAATCCTCTAACTCCAACCTACTAACCCTAATCCTCTAACTCTAACCCTAATCCCATAACACTAACCTACTAACCATAATCCCATAACTCTAACCTACTAACCATAATCCTCTAACTCTACCCTTAACCCGCTAATGCCCCGTACACACGGTCGGACTTTGTTCGGACATTCCGACAACAAAATCCTAGGATTTCTTCTGACGGATGTTGGCTCAAACTTGTCTTGCATACACACGGTCACACAAAGTTGTCGGAAAATCCGATCGTTCTGAACGCGGTGACGTAAAACACGTACGTTGGGACTATAAACGGGGCAGTGGCCAATAGCTTTCATCTCTTTATTTATTCTGAGCATGCGTGGCACTTTGTCCGTCGGATTTGTGTACACACGATCGGAATTTCCGACAACGGATTTTGTTGTCGGAAAATTTTATATCCTGCTCTCAAACTTTGTGTGTCGGAAAATCCGATGGAAAATGTCCGATGGAGCCCACACACGGTCGGAATTTCCGACAACACGCTCCGATCGGACATTTTCCATCGGAAAATCCGACTGTGTGTACGGGGCATAACCCTTAATCCTCTACCTCTAACCTACTAACCCTAATCCTCCAAATCAAACTCTAATCCTTTAACACTAACTCTAACCTACTAACCATAATCCTCTAACTCTACCCTTAACCCTCTAACTCTAACCTACTAGCCCTAATCCTCTAACTCTACCCCTAATCTTCTGACCCTAATCCTCTAACCCTCCAACTCTAACCCCAAGCCTGGCGAGGAACAAAATTCATGTCTGCAGTGTCATCACAGACTTCATTTTGTGATTGGCCAAGCATAAGTGGTGGGTGGAGACATGGCACCAGAGCTGGTCTTTCATACCTGTGTGTACAGTATGTGGGGGGTTCCTACACAGAGAATCAGATATCTCCAATATTATTATTATTATAAGACCTCTTGCACACTGCAGCATGAAAAAGCTCAGTACAGTGTTTTTTTTTTTTTTTTTACTGAGCTAAAATACATCCCATTCATTGTAATGTGCCTATGCACACAGGTGCGTAAACGAGCGCCGTGCATTTTTCAGTAAAAAAATAAATAAATCGGAAAATCTGCATTTTTGGTCAGTAATTTATGCCTCATGCACAAATGTCTGTTTACATATTGTACAGAACGAGAACGCGAGAATAAATTTGCGTGAAATTGCAAGAGCGCGCGCGAAAATACTTACAAAAAACACCTGAAATTACGTCTGAAAAAGTAGATGCTCAAACAGGAGTATCCTATGTGAGAAGCCTTATTCCTTATTCTGGGTTGCCGGCCATGTTAGTGAAAAGAAAAACACTGAAAGTGCTAGTTGGCATCTTCTTTCCTGAGATTACTGGACAGGAAGTCAGCTGTGCACAGGAAAATATTACCCCAGCATTATACCAAGAGCCTTTTCTCTTTTGTTCTGATAATTTCCCAATCTGTCTCTGTGTCCATTTTATTAGTAGACCAACCCCACCCCCACTGAAACATACCCCCTCTGAATTCCCTCTCTGCCCCGTTTGTCTGTGGGAGTTCTGACTCCAAACCCTGTGTAAGCTCCATGTCAGTGAGTGTTGGAGCTTACACAGAGTCAGTGATGTTTTCCCCTCTCCCACCTCAGTGTTCAAGCCTGTCTGTTGGCCAATCAGGCCCAAGCATTGCAATATGGAGGAAAGGGGGAAGGTCACCTGCTCTCCCCATACACGGAGGTACCAGATATTTCTGAGGCTCCGACAGACAAACGGAGTGGCGGGGGAAGGGAAGCAAAATTATCCGGGGGTATGGGGGGCTATTAGGAGAACCCGTCGCTTTGCAATAAATGGGCAACATGACTTATTTTCTTTGCTGGAATACTATTCTATACTATTCTATTCTATACAGTGTGGTGTTCTGATAACTGTATGCTGCTAATATGTGTATTGGGCTGATTTCTTTGATATTCTTCTATGAACAGGAGGGAGCACAGCCCACGGCCGGAGAGGGCCCCCACCCCCTTGGTGCGCACGGTGGCAATTCAGACAGATTACCGCGACAGCGAAACCCAGACTGACCCCTACAGTCCAGAGTTTGTAGTACAGTCTGGGTCTGTTCCAGAGATACTAACGCTGGCCAATCTTACCTGGGGTGAGCCTGACCTTATTCAGTGTGGTGCCACACATAAGACAAAGAATCCTCTAATAAACACAATTCTGGTCAAAATATTTGTATACTTGCTATTAACCAATTCTGCCCTCTCACTGCCGTCCTATGCTCCGTCCTCTCACTCCCGTCCTCTGCTCCATCCTCTGCTCTGTCCTCTCACTCCCATCCTCTGCTCTGTCCTCTCACTCCCGTCCTCTGCTCTGTCCTCTCACTCCCGTCCTCTGCTCTGTCCTCTCACTCCCGTCCTCTGCTCTGTCCTCTCACTCCCGTCCTCTGCTCTGTCCTCTCACTCCCGTCCTCTGCTCTGTCCTCTCACTCCCGTCCTCTGCTCTGTCCTCTCACTCCCGTCCTCTGCTCTGTCCTCTCACTCCCGTCCTCTGCTCTGTCCTCTCACTCCCGTCCTCTGCTCTGTCCTCTCACTCCCGTCCTCTGCTCTGTCCTCTCATTCCTTTCCTCTGCTCTGTCCTCTCATTCCTTTCCTCTGCTCTGTCCTCTCATTCCTTTCCTCTGCTCTGTCTTCTCCCATCCTCTGCTCTGTCCTCTCACTCCCGTCCTCTGCTCTGTCCTCTCACTCCCGTCCTCTGCTCTGTCCTCTCACTCCCGTCCTCTGCTCTGTCCTCTCATTCCTTTCCTCTGCTCTGTCCTCTCATTCCTTTCCTCTGCTCTGTCCTCTCCCGTCCTCTGCTCTGACCTCTCACTCCCGTCCTCTGCTCTGTCCTCTCACTCCCGTCCTCTGCTCTGTCCTCTCACTCCCGTCCTCTGCTCTGTCCTCTCACTCCCGTCTTCTGCTCTGTCCTCTCACTCCCGTCCTCTGCTCTGTCCTCTCACTCCCGTCTTCTGCTCTGTCCTCTCACTCTCGTCCTCTGCTCTGTCCTCTCACTCCCGTCCTCTGCTCTGTCCTCTCACTCCTTTCCTCTGCTCTGTCCTCTCACTCCCGTCCTCTGCTCTGTCCTCTCACTCCCGTCCTCTGCTCTGTCCTCTCACTCCCGTCCTCTGCTCTGTCCTCTCACTCCCGTCCTCTGCTCTGTCCTCTCACTCCTTTCCTCTGCTCTGTCCTCTCACTCCTTTCCTCTGCTCTGTCCTCTCACTCCCATCCTCTGCTCTGTCCTCTCACTCCCGTCCTCTTCTCTGACCTCTCACTCCCGTCCTCTTCTCTGACCTCTCACTCCCGTCCTCTGCTCTGACCTCTCACTCCCGTCCTCTGCTCTGACCTCTCACTCCCGTCCTCTGCTCTGTCCTCTCACTCCTGTCCTCTGCTCTGTCCTCTCCCATCCTCTGCTCTGTCCTCTCACTCCCGTCCTCTGCTCTGTCCTCTCACTCCCGTCCTCTGCTCTGACCTCTCACTCCCGTCCTCTGCTCTGTCCTCTCACTCCCGTCCTCTGCTCTGTCCTCTCACTCCCGTCCTCTGCTCTGTCCTCTCACTCCCGTCCTCTGCTCTGTCCTCTCACTCCCGTCCTCTGCTCTGTCCTCTCCCATCCTCTGCTCTGTCCTCTCACTCCCATCTTCTGCTCTGTCCTCTCACTCCCGTCCTCTGCTCTGTCCTCTCACTCCCGTCCTCTGCTCTGTCCTCTCACTCCCGTCCTCTGCTCTGTCCTCTCACTCCTGTTCTCTGCTCTGTCCTCTCACTCCCATCCTCTACTCTGTCCTCTCACTCCCGTCCTCTGCTCTGTCCTCTCACTCCCGTCCTCTGCTCTGACCTCTCACTCCCGTCCTCTGCTCTGACCTCTCACTCCCGTCCTCTGCTCTGACCTCTCACTCCCGTCCTCTGCTCTGTCCTCTCACTCCCGTCCTCTGCTCTGTCCTCTCACTCCCGTCCTCTGCTCTGACTCTCCCTCTCGTCCTCTGCTCTGACCTCACTCCCGTCCTCTGCTCCATCCTCTGCTCTGTCCTCTCACTCCCGTCCTCTGCTCTGTCCTCTCACTCCCGTCCTCTGCTCTGTCCTCTCACTCCCGTCCTCTGCTCTGTCCTCTCACTCCCGTCCTCTGCTCTGTCCTCTCACTCCCGTCCTCTGCTCTGTCCTCTCACTCCTTTCCTCTGCTCTGTCCTCTCACTCCCGTCCTCTGCTCTGTCCTCTCACTCCCGTCCTCTGCTCTGTCCTCTCACTCCCGTCCTCTGCTCTGTCCTCTCACTCCCGTCCTCTGCTCTGTCCTCTCACTCCCGTCTTCTGCTCTGTCCTCTCACTCCCGTCCTCTGCTCTGTCCTCTCACTCCTTTCCTCTGCTCTGTCCTCTCACTCCCGTCCTCTGCTCTGTCCTCTCACTCCCATCCTCTGCTCTGTCCTCTCACTCTCGTCCTCTGCTCTTTCCTCTCCCTCCCGTCCTCTGCTCTGTCCTCTCACTCCCGTCTTCTGCTCTGTCCTCTCACTCCCGTCCTCTGCTCTGTCCTCTCACTCTCGTCCTCTGCTCTTTCCTCTCCCTCCCGTCCTCTGCTCTGTCCTCTCACTCCTTTCCTCTGCTCTGTCCTCTCACTCCTGTCCTCTGCTCTTTCCTCTCCCTCCCGTCCTCTGCTCTGTCCTCTCACTCCCGTCCTCTGCTCTGTCCTCTCACTCTCGTCCTCTGCTCTTTCCTCTCCCTCCCGTCCTCTGCTCTGTCCTCTCACTCCTTTCCTCTGCTCTGTCCTCTCACTCCCGTCCTCTGCTCTGTCCTCTCACTCCTTTCCTCTGCTCTGTCCTCTCACTCCCGTCCTCTGCTCTGTCCTCTCACTCCTTTCCTCTGCTCTGTCCTCTCACTCCCGTCCTCTGCTCTTTCCTCTCACTCTCGTCCTCTGCTCTTTCCTCTCCCTCCCGTCCTCTGCTCTGTCCTCTCACTCCTTTCCTCTGCTCTTTCCTCTCCCTCCCGTCCTCTGCTCTGTCCTCTCACTCCTTTCCTCTGCTCTGTCCTCTCACTCCTGTCCTCTGCTCTTTCCTCTCCCTCCTGTCCTCTGCTCTGTCCTCTCATTCCTTTTATCTGTCCCTGGTCTATGAAGTTCTCTCTGTCCTATCACTTCTGTGCTCTGTCCCTGGTCCCTAGAACTGTGTTTATCTCTCTTACCTGGTCTCAATGTTGGCTCATTTTGGTTTTCCAGGCCGTGGTCTCCCTGCTAGGCTGGCAGAAGTGGAGATGATAGAGCGGGCGAGAGAGAAGAGAGCCTGGGAGGCCACATTGCCACCTCTGAGCGATGTGACCCAGCTGGAGAAGAGGAGGAAGATGATGGATGAGCAGGAGAGGAAGGAGTGGGCCTTCCGGGAGCAGGAGATAGAGAAGTAAGTGATGATTGTGTTCTGTACGAGGTCCACACAGCTGGCTTTATTTAGGAGATTAGCTGGATGAATATATTATAAGGAGAAACATTTCATTATCAAACTGAAAATCTGATTACTATGGATTGCTGCAAATTTCACATTTTTACTGTTCTGACTTATTAAAGAATCACTCCACTGAAACAGTTTCATTGTTTGGTGGATAATTGAATGTTAAACCACCTTTCAGTCTCTTCTACCTCTTAGAAACTTTATTGACAAGATCTCTGTGGGGTTCCTACCATGGAGCTCACGAGTCTGTACACCTGCTGTGCCCATTATGAGGGGTTCCCACCATCCCTGTGCTGAGTTCCTAGGTCTGTACACCTGCTGTGTCCATTATGAGGGGTTCTCACCATCCCTGTGCTGAGTTCCTAGGTCTGTACACCTGCTGTGTCCATTATGAGGGGTTCCCACCATCCCTGTGCTGAGTTCCTAGGTCTGTACACCCGCTGTGCCCATTATGAGGGGTTCTCACCATCCCTGTGCTGAGTAGCTGGGAGACCCTCAAAATAAATAAGTAGCCAGTGAGTGACCATTGACTCCGCCATCTATTTAGTTATATCTGGTGGATAAAGTGACCCTATCAATAAATCTTTGTGTTTTGTTCTTGATAAATTTCAGGCTGCAGGAGGCTCGTCTGGAGGCACTGAAGAAGCTTCTCCAACAACGTAAAGTAAGTCGGCATGAGCTGGACACAAAGCAGCTGGATAGAAGGTGGTGCAAACTACAAACCGAGAAAGAAGAGAGACTTAAGCAGATCCAGAAAGAACACATCAAAGGTAAAAGAAATCACAGCCTGATAGCGATGTAATCCGTCTTCTCATCTATCCTTCCACTATTTAATACCACTTGAAGGCCAGGCCTTTTATGGCACCTTTTGTTTACAAATAAAAATCTGTATTTTTTGCTAGAACCCGCAAACATTATAAAATTATATATATATATATATATATATATATATATATATATATATATATATATATATATATATATATAATATTATAAATCAATTTTTTTTTTTTTTTTTTTTTTAGCAGAGACCCTACAGGATAAAATAGCGATCCTTGCCATTTTTTATGCCATACGGCATTTGCGCAGCGGCTTTTCAAATGCAATTTTTTTTTCTAAAAAATTACACTTTAATGAATTTTATTGCAAAAATACATAATATATAACCAAATTTTTTGGTATACTATAAAAGATGATGTTAAAAATGTTTACAGGTTACCAGTTTGGAGTTACCGAGGAGGTCTAGCTCTAGAATTATTGCTGTCGCTCTGACTTTTGCGGCCATACATCACATGTGCAGTGCGATCACTGTTTACATATGCATGCGTGACTTACCTATGCGTTCACTTCTGCGCACGAGCACGGAGGGATGGGGGGGACGTTAATTTTTTTTTTATTTTACTCTTTTTTTTACATTTTTTATTTATATAAACATTTTTTTTTTAAAGCACCAGATATTTTTTTTTCCCTGATCGAATGTTTTTAAAAGTAGAGGAGAGATTTGGGGTCTTATTGATATTTATCATAAAGAGGACCTGTCATCGCTTATTTCTATTACAAGCAATGTAAACATCCCTTGTAATAGAAATAAGCGATGACAGGTCCTCTTTATGATAAATATCAATAAGACCCCAAATCTCTCCTCTACTTTTAAAAACATTCGATCAGGGAAAAAAAAATATCTGGTGCTTTAAAAAAAAAATGTTTACTTCTGCCCTAGACAGGAAGTGATGCCATGACGTCGTTCCAGTGTTCTGTCAAAATAGCCAATTCATCAAGATCTCCAGTTACTTAACTTCCGGTTATTGTAAACCATCTGTAATTGGAGATTTCGATGACTTGCTGTTTTGACACAACACTGGCAATTGCGCACACTGCGGTACAAGAAGACTTTGCTGTTTTGACACAACAGCGGGTAAGGAGGAAAAAGTTGTCGCCGCCACGGAGGCGGACATTTTGTTGGTTAGTATCAGAGCGGACTAACAATATCCACTCATAATACCGTGTACCAGAGTGTATACATTTGCCGGTGTTGTGTCAAAACAGCAAGTCGTCGAAATCTCCAATTACCGACGGTTTACAGTAACCGAAAGTGACGTAATTGGAAATCTTGATGAATTGGCTATTTTTGACGGAACACCGGTCCTCCTAGATCATAGAGGTAGGGAGAGACGATCTGGTCTCTATTCACCTCTATGACCGTCAAATCTTTTCCCAGACTAGCTGAAAAAATCTGGTGCAACTCTGAATAGAAACCAATCAGTTTCTGGGTTTGTTTTTTTGTCAAAGCTTAATTGGACAAGCTGAAGTTAGAAGTGGATTGGTTCCTATGCAGAGCTGCACCAGACTTTGCACTTGCCTGTTTTAGTAAATCAACCCCAGTGGCTTTACTACACCCTGCCTTTATGAGCTGCTAATGCTGAAACAGGAAAGAAATGGGGATGGTCTAACTAGGACTGAATGAACTAGCACTATGCAGGAGGGGAGGACAGAGGGAGAAACCACAATCACATAGTAAACAAGTTGTAGTGTCCCAAAACGTCCACTAGATGCATAACTACCTAATAATAACCTGATGCAGTTCAATACAATATATAAAAATAGATATAAATGGTGGAGAACAAATTTTATGGGTTCCCCAGGATAAGATTAAGCTGATCTGGCCTAAAATGTTTCTCAGGTAAGGCACTGAAGTACCTGTGTCTCTCTTCAATTGATCCATCTCTTCCTGTAGCCCCTAGGAAGCTAGGAGCAGACTGTGCTAAGCTCCACCTCCTAGTAAGCTCCACCTCATCCTGATAAGCCACACCCCCACCTGTATAAGTAGACCATACACACTGCATTGTGACTATTGATAAGTTGAATGATGGGGCAGGACTTAGTGCTCATAGGGGGCAGAGCCTTATTCTGACTCAAGGCCTTATGTACAACCTGGACCTAGGATCCAGTAGAGGGCCATGGAGGCACAAGGGCCAGTGAACATCACCGCAGTGTCGTCTTCCATGCTGCCCGGTGCAGGAGTCATTTGGTAGAGATGGTCTTTGGTCTGTAAGGTCTGAGATTTGGAGGTTCCTGCTGTGTGATTGGCTCGGGTTGGTCTCTAGTGGTTCTCTTGCATCTCATAATGTGTCTTCTCTGGAACTCCACAGCCATCAGGAAACTAACAAAGAAGATGGAAAACGTTGAAGGAAAGTTGGAGAAGCGTGACATCCTCCAGGACTACTCCAACTACGCCTCTCAGACTTACGCACCCCTCTCCCGGACCGGGTACAGCCTGGATCGCCTCTCTGCACAATACGCAGTGAAAAGCCCTTTCCTAGACTCCTACCAAGGTGAGACCTCTTCTGTCACAGATACCTACAGAGAATAGACGGGGACTGACCGAACGTGCACAACCCGGCCACCACATGATCTACTAAGCTAACCTTAGTTATATTGGGGGAACTTAGACATTTCTACATATAGAGGAGTGTTGCAGCATTGCAACTTACTTACATACCTACCAACTTCCCCCTCGGCCGTGACAATAGTGAGCAACTTTTTCCTTAAAGCGGACCTTCACTTATTTTTTCATCTTTCCATATATTAAATTATCTTTTTAACTTTGGATAGTAAAACATTTTTTTTTCTGCTAGTAAATCCCTTATACAGCCCACTTCCTGTTTCTTGTCTGGTCATTAGCCTAGGCTTATGACATCATGCACAGATCTCTCGTGCGAGCTTGCCAGGAAGGGAGGGGGGATGAGTCATAAGAGGGCCAATGAGAGCTGCAGAGCTGGAGGTGTGTGTCTGTGTAAATCCAGAAAGTCAGCAGCTTCAGCTGCCCACAGTTAAAATAGTTGCAGCCAGAGTCAGTGGAGATAAGTGTCTTTCCTCTATATTGGCTGTGAAGACCATTCTTTGTTATCAGCCAAATAAGGATGGGTTGTCCAGAGCGACTTTATAAATAAACTCTTCGAATCGATAATTCCCATGAAAAATAACATTTAATACTTTTTTAGAACTTGTGATAAATCTGATTGTTGGTGTGTTGTGTCTCGTTATTCCTCCTAGGATTGCTGGACCTGGAGGCCAACCTTCCAGATTTTGTCACCCAACCTCGCGTCCGCTCCCCCAAACCCAGGACCACCACCAGGGACGGCTTCTTGAAACGTGAAGCTCTGCTGGACCGCGAGCTGAAGCAAGTCCATGAGGTAAGGGAGTGAGATTCCATCAGGAACGTTCTCTGTGTTGTCAGTATAGTGCCAGGTGAACCGGAGATGTTCGAGGAGAAGTCTTCTGCTGGCTGCCGTAACGTGGCCAATGCAAGGTCATGGGATCCGCTGTGCAGAGTGACGGCAGGTGCCCGATCCCTGCATTTCACATCCTGGCAATCTGTTACAGGTAATATTGGGTGGAGTGACGTCCGGTCCAGGGCCTGATCTAGTCTATCTGATCTGGGGGGCAGTAAAGAAAAAAATCGGGGGGGGGGGGCACAATGACAGCACACTGTGTCTGAGTTACTGACTGTCTGTCACAACCTGGGAAGCTCTGGTATGAATTAGGCTGCCATTAGATACATCAGGAGTACTCATCAGAGTGCCCATTGGTTCCTCACCAAAGTCCCCCTTACATCAGGGTTACCATCACAGTCTCCATCTACATTTGGGTCCCCATCAGAGTGTACCTTTTAATCAGGTGTCCCCCTTACATCAGGTGTCCCCACTTTACATCAGGGTTGCTCTTTGAGAACCCTCTTACATCAGCTCTCCCCATCAAAATCTTCTCCCACATTAGGGTCCCCATCAAAGTTCCTCCTTTACATCAGGGTCCCCATCAGAGTGCCCCTTTACATACAGTTACCCACCTTAAATCAGGGTCCCCTTCGAGTCCCCGTCTACATTAAGGTCCCCATCTGTCCACCCTTATATATTAGGTGTTTCCATCAGTGTCTTGTCTACATCAGGTTCCCCATCAATCATCCCTTACATCAAGGTCCCCATCAGAATGCCCTTTAAATCAGGTGTCCCCATCAAAGTCTCCTCCTACATTAGGGTCTCCATCAAATTTCCTCTTTTTAGGGTCCCCATCAGAGTGCCCCTTTACATATGGTTCCCACCAAAGTCCCCCTTGCATCAGGGTCCCCACCAGAGTCTCTGTCTACATTGGGATCCCCATCAGTCTTCCCATACATCAGGTTCCCCATCAATCATCCCTTACATCAAGGTCCCCATCAGAATGCCCTTTAAATCAGGTGTCCCCATCAAAGTCTCCTCCTACATTAGGGTCTCCATCAAATTTCCTCTTTTTAGGGTCCCCATCAGAGTTCCCCTTTACATATGGTTCCCACCAAAGTCCCCTTGCATCAGGGTCCCCACCAGAGTCTCTGTCTACATTGGGATCCCCATCAGTCTTCCCATACATCAGGTTCCCCATCAATCATCCCTTACATCAAGGTCCCCATCAGAATGCCCTTTAAATCAGGTGTCCCCATCAAAGTCTCCTCCTACATTAGGGTCTCCATCAAATTTCCTCTTTTTAGGGTCCCCATCAGAGTGCCCCTTTACATATGGTTCCCACCAAAGTCCCCCTTGCATCAGGGTCCCCACCAGAGTCTCTGTCTACATTGGGATCCCCATCAGTCTTCCCATACATCAGGGTCCCCATCAGAGTGCCCACTTGCATCAGGTGTCCCCATCAGAGCCCCCCTTATATTAGGTGTCCCCATCAGAGCCCCCCTTATATTAGGTGTCCCCATCAGAGTGTCCCCTTACATCAGGTGTCCCAATCAGAGTCTCTGTCAACATTTGGGTCCCTATAAGTCCCCCATTACATCAGGTGTCCCCTTCAAAGTCCCTTTGTATATCAACTGTCCTCATCACAGTGCCCCCTTACATGGATTGTCCCGATCAGAGTGCTCCTTGACATCCCCCATAAGACTGGCTCATAGACCACACCTCCCAACTTTCTGAGATGGGAATGAGGGACACCTATAGGCAAAAGTATGTAGGCATAGGACACACCCCCTGCCACACCCCCTTAAAGGAGAATTATACAAAAAAAGGATTAGTTAAACCCACAAGTGTTTTTTTTGCCACTAATATGCCATTATATTGGCTTTTGAAAATTTACAAATGCAGCAATTTAGAAATTGGATGAAAGGTTTATCACTTTCTGAAAGCTAAAAAGTGCATTTTATATACAACTACACTATATTACCAAAAGTATTGGGACGCCTGCATTTACACACACACATGAACTTTAATGGTACTCTAGTCTTAGTCCGTAGGGTTCAATATTGAGTTGGCTCCGCCCTTTGCAGCTATAATAGCTTCAACTCTTCTGGGAAGGCCGTCCACAAGGTTTAGGAGGGTGTCTATGGGAATGTTTGACCATTCTTCCAGAAGAGCATTTGTGAGGTCAGGCACTGATGTTGGACGAGAAGGCCTGGCTCGCAGTCTCTGCTCTAATTCATCCCAAAGGTGTTCTATGAGGTTGAGGTCAGGACTCTGCGCAGGCCAGTCAAGTTCCTCCACCCCAAACTCGCTCATCCATGTCTTTATGGATCTTGCTTTGTGCACTGGTTCGTAGTCATGTTGGAACAGGAAGGGGCCGTCCCCAAACTGTTCTCACAAAGTTGGGAGCATGAAATTGTCCAAAATGTCTTGGTATGCTGACACCTTAAGAATTCCCTTCACTGGAACTAAGGGGCCAAGTCCAACCCCTGAAAAACACCCCCACACCATAACCCCCCCCCCCCCCCCCCTCCACCAAATCATCAGTGCATAAAGCCAGGTCCATAAAGACATGGACAGTTTGGGGTGGAAGAACTTGATTGGCCTGCACAGAGTCCTGACCTCAACCCCATAGCACACCTTTGAGATGAATTAGAGCGGAGACTGCGAGCCAGGCCTTCTCGACCAACATCAGTGCCTGACCTCACAAATGCTCTTCTGGAAGAATGGTCAAACATTCCCATAGACACCCTCCTAAACCTTGTGGGCAGCCTTCCCAGAAGAGCTAAAGCTGTTATAGCTGCAAAGGGTGGGCCAACTCAATATTGAACCCTACGGACTAAGACTGGGATGTCATTAAAATTCATGTGTATGTAAAGGCAGGCGTCCCAATACTTTTGGCAGTATAGTGTATGTAGATCAGACCAAAATGAGGGACAGATGTCCCCTCCATGTGATGACCCCTCCGTGTAATGACCTCTGTGCGATGACCCCTCCATGTAATGACCTCTCCGTGTGATGACCTCTCCATGTGATGACCTCCATGTAATGGCCCCTCCATGTAATGTAATGACCTCTCCGTGCGATGACCTCTCTATGTGATGATCCCTCCATGTAATGACCCCTCCATGTAATGTAATGACCTTTCTGTGTGATGACCCCTCCGTGTGATGACCCCTCCATGTAATGACTCCTCCATATAATGTAATGACCTCTCCGTGCGATGACCTCTCTATGTGATGATCCCTCCATGTAATGACCCCTCCATGTAATGTAATGACCTTTCTGTGTGATGACCCCTCCGTGTGATGACCCCTCCATGTAATGACTCCTCCATATAATATAATGACCTCTCTGTGTGATGACCCCTCCATGTAATGACCACTCCATGTAATGTGATGACCCCTCCATGTGATGACATCTCCATGTAGTGTGATGACCTCTCCATGTAATTGCCTCTCCATGTGATGACCCCTCCATGTGATGACCCCTCCGTGTAATGTAATGACCTTTCTGTGTGATGACCCCTCCATGTGATGATCCCTCCATGTGATGACCCCTCCATGTAATGTAATGAAATCTCCATGCGATGGCCCCTCCATTTGATGACCCCTCCATGTAATGTAATTACCCCTCCATGTGATGACCTCTTCGTGTAATGTGATGACCCCTCCATGTAATGACCACTCCATGTAATGTGATGACCCCTCCATGTGATGACATCTCCATATAGTGTGATGACCTCTCCATGTGATGACCTTTCCATGTAATGTAATGACCTCTCCATGTAATGATCCCTCCATTTGATGACCTCTTCATGTATTGTAATGACCTCTCCATGCGATGACCCCTCCATGTAATGTAATGACCTTTCCATGTGATGACCCATCCATGTGATGACCCCTCCATGTGATGACTTCTCCATGTAATTGCCTCTCCATGTGATGACCCCTCCATGTAATGTAATGACCTTTCTGTGTGAAGACCCCTCCATGTGATGACCCCTCCATGTGATGACCCCTCCATGTAATGTAATGACCTCTCCGTGTGATGACCGCTCCATGAGATGACCTCTCCATGTAGTGTGATGACCTTTCCATGTAGTGTGATGACCCCTCCATGTGATGACCTTTCCATGTAGTGTGATGACCCCTCCATGTGATGACCTTTCCATGTAATGTAATGACCTTTCCATGTTATGACCCCTCCATGTGATGACCTCTCCATGTAATGTAATGACCTCTCCGTGCGATGACCCCTCCATGTGATGACCCCTCCATGTAATGTAATGACTTTTCTGTGTGATGACCCCTCCATGTGATGACCCCTCCATGTAATGTAATGACCTCTTCGTGTGATGACCCCTGCATGTAATGACCTCTCCATGTGATGACCTCTCCATGTGATGACCTCTCCATGTAATGTAATGACCCCTCCATGTGATGACCCCTGCATGTAATGACCTCTCCATGTGATGACCTCTCCATGTAATGTGATGACCCCTCCATGTGATGACCGCACTATGTGATGACCTCTCCATGTAATGTGATGACCCCTCCATGTGATGACCTTTCCATGTAATGACCCCTCATGTATTGTAATGATCTCTCTGTGTGATGGCTCCTCCATGTGATGACCCCTCCATGTAATGTAATGACCCCTCCATGTGATGACCCCTCCATGTGATGACCCCTCCATGTAATGTAATGACCTTTCTGTGTGATGACCCCTCCATGTGATGACCCCTCCATGTGATGACCCCTCCATGTAATGTAATGACCTCTCCGTGTGATGACCGCTCCATGTGATGACCTCTCCATGTAGTGTGATGACCCTTTCATGTGATGACCTTTCCATGTAGTGTGATGACCCCTCCATGTGATGACCTTTCCATGTAATGTAATGACCATTCCATGTTATGACCCCTCCATGTGATGACCTCTCCATGTAATGTAATGACCTCTCCGTGAGACTACCCCTCCATGTGATGACCCCTCCATGTAATGTAATGACCATTCTGTGTGATGACCCCTCCATGTAATGACCTCTCCGTGTGATGGCCCCTCCATGTGATGACCCCTGCATGTGATGACCTCTCCATGTAATGTAATGACCCCTCCATGTGATGACCCCTCCATGTGATGACCGCTCCATGTGATGACCCCTCCATGTGATGACCCCTCCATGTGATGACCCCTCCATGTGATGACCGCTCCATGTGATGACCCCTGCATGTAATGACCTCTCCATGTGATGACCTCTACATGTAATGTAATGACCCCTCCATGTGATGACCGCTCCATGTAATGTAATGACCTCTCCATGTAGTGTGATGACCCCTCCATGTGATGACCTTTCCATGTAATGTAATGACCTCTCCGTGTGATGACCCCTTCATGTGATGACCCCTCCATGTAATTGCCCCTGCATGCGATGACCTCTCCATGTAATGACCTTTCGGTGTCCCCCAGGCTTTGCTGAAAAAGAAGAATCGCTCTCCGCAGCCTGAGAAGCCTCTCCGCTTCTTACAGAAGATCGAGAAGCCGGCTCCCCGACCCGCCACCCCCAGAGTCCCAGAGCCGCCGGAGGTGAGCCTCTTCTAATGCCGGCCCTCCACAAATCCATTATTTATTCACCTTTTCATTGTGTTGTTCTTCTCTTTCCAGGGTGAGGAGGAAAAGGAGCTGGCTGTCATCTTTCTGCAGAAATTGATCCGGGGTCGGGCGGTACAGAACATGGTATGGCGTCATTGCCTCGCTAAGCCTCCTATAGGCCTACGCGGCTTTCTCACCATTTCTTTGTCGCAGAGTGCATGCGTTTAGGCTCCGTTCACACCATGCAGGTGTGACAGAGCGCAAAGGTTTCCACGTGTCATGTGTAAGGAAACCCATTCATTGTAATGGGCTGCCCCCAGAAATGCGGAAAAGAAGTCCCTGACTTTATCTTTTTTTAAACATGCCTCACAGAATCATGCGTTTTGGTGCACGTTAGCAGATCTGCGCGGGTGCCGTTAACAATTGATGCCACCAACACACGCCTGTTACAACGGCAACATGATTTTTGCCCCCATTCCCAACAGGCACAAGGTGTGAACCCAACCTTAAAGTAGATTTTGTTTTCCTGTAAATGATGTGTTTATGGCTCACGTTGCACAAAATAAAATAAATGGCAATATTTTTTTTACCTTCATTGTATACATGAAGGTAAAAAGCCTTCTGTGTACAGCACCTCCCTCCAGCCCCCCCGAATACTTACCTGAGCCTCACCGTGATCCAGCGATGTGCACGAAAGTCTCAGCTCTCTGGGGACTCTCCCTCCTCATTGCCATTTGCTCCCGCTGCTGCCAATCACAGCCAGTGAGCCAATGAGAAGAGAGAAGGGGGGGAGGGTCAATGAATGGACATGCAGAGCAGCGGCTGGGAAGCAAGCTATTTGCTAAGGGGGGCACTTGGCAGGTGGGTGGAGCCAAAAGCACTGGCGGGGGACTCGAGAAGAGGAGGATCGGGGCTGCTTTGTGCAAAACCGTTACACAGAGCAGGTTAAGTATAACATGTTTGTTTAATTAAAAAAAAAAACTTGACTTTAATATCCCTTTAAGATATGGGCACATTATTTATACACATATATAAAATATCTTGATTTTTATTTTTGCCAAAAGAAATAAGGACTTACATATGTTCCCCTCATTAGAGACCCCTTTACAATTTTATAACTGCATATCAAACATCATAGATTGTCTTAGGTGATGATTGATATTATATATATATATATATATATATATATATATATATATATATATATATATATATATATATATATATATATTTGATCCCCTGCTGATTTTGTAGGTTTGCCCACTGACAAACAAATGATCAGTTTATAATTTTATTGGTCGGTTTATTTTTCCAGCGAGAGACAAAATAACAACCAAAATATCCAGAAAAACGCATTTCAAGAAAGTTATAAATTGATTTGCATTTTAATGCTTGAAATAAGTATTTGATCCCCTATCAATCAGCAAGATTTCTGGCTCCCAGGTTTATTCTATACAGGTAACGGGCTGAGATTAGGAGCACTCTCTTAAAGGGAGTGCTCCTAATCTCAGCTTGTTACCTGTATAGAAGGCACCTGTCCACAGAAGCAACCAATCAATCAGATTCCAATCTCTCCACCATGGCCAAGACCAAAGAGCTGTCCAAGGATGTCGGTGACAAGATTGTAGACCTACACAAGGCTGGAATGGGCTACAAGACCATCGCCAAGCAGCTTGGTGAGAGGGTGACAACAGTTGGTGCGATTATTCACAAATGGAAGAAACACAAAATAACGGTCAATCACCCTCGGTCTGGGGCTCCAGGGAAGATCTCACCTCGTGGAGTTTCAATGATGATGAGAACGGTGAGGAATCAGCCCAGAACTACACAGGAGAATCTTGTCAATGATCTCAGCTGGGACCATAGTCACCAAGAAAACAATCAGTAACACACTACACCGCGAAAGACTGAAATCCTGCAGTGCCCATAAGGTCCCCCTGCTCAGGAAAGCTCATGTACAGGACCGTCTAATGAACATCTGAATGATTCAGAGGAGAACTGGGGGAAAGTGTTGTGGTCAGAGGAGACCAAAATCGAGCTCTTTGGCATCAACTCAACTCGCTGTGTTTTGGAGGAGGAGGAGGAATGCTGCCTATGACCCCAAGAACACCATCCCCCACCATCATATATGGAGGAGGAAACATTATGCTTTGGGTTTGTTTTTTCTGCTAAGGGGACAGGAAAACTTCACCGCAACAAAAGGACAATGGATGGGGCCATGTACCCTCAAATCTTGGGTGAGAACCTCCTTCCCTCAGCCAGAGCATTAAAAATGGGTCATGGATGGGTATTCCAGTATGACAATGACCCAAAACACACGGCCAAGGCAACAAAGGAGTGGCTCAAGATGAAGCACATTAAGGTCCTGGAGTGGCCTAGCCAGTCTCCAGACCTTAATCCCATAGAAAATATGTGGAGGGAGCTGAAGGTTCGAGTTACCAAACGTCAGCCTAGAAACCTTAATGACTTGGAGAGGATCTACAAAGAGGACTAAACCTCTCCTGAGATGTGTGCAAACCTGGTGGCCATCTACAAGAAACGTCTGACCTCTGTGATTGGGAACAAGGGTTTTTGCTACCAAGTACTAAGTCATGTTTTGCAAAGGGGTCAAGTACTTATTTCACTCATTAAAATGCAAATCAATTTATAACTTTTTTGAAATGCGTTTTTCTGGATATTTTGGTTGTTATTCTGTCTCTCACTGGTAAAATAAACCGACCAATAAAATTATAAATTGATTATCTCTTTGTCGGTGGGCCAACGTACAAAATTAGCCGGGGATCACATACTTTTTTTTGCTCACTGTATGTATGTATGTATATATGTGTGTGTGTGTGTGTGTGTATATAACCAATGTAAGTATACATATTCCATACCTGTGAAATCACTTTGGAAGTAGAGAATCCCAGTAGTAGTTGGTGCTATTACAGTGATCGTCCAATGTTACAGGTTCTGTACCTTGCGGCTTCCCTCTACACTGACCACAAGGGGTCGCTCACTCGGTACTGCCGCCATTCACAGAACACCTTACCTGAGGGACCGCTGTGGTAGCTGACATTTACTGTAGTAGACCGCACTAGTATAGGGATCGCCGCGATCGTCCGGGTCCTGAGCAGGAAATGCCAGCCTGGGTGTGAAATAGAATAGAAAAGAATAGAATAAAATAGCATAGGAAATAAAGGAATAGAAAAGAATAGAAAAAAAAAACAAAAAAACTATAGAATAGAATAAAATAGAAAATTTGAATTTCAAATAGAATACATTTGAATAGAATCTAAAGGAATAGAAAAAATAGAACTGAATAGAAAATAAAATAGCATACAAAATAAAGGAATAGAATAGAAAATAACAATAGAATAAAATCAAATAACCATCTTTCCAACTTCGAATTTCAAATAGAATAAATTTGAATAGAATATAAAGGAATAGAAAAATAAAACAGAATAGAAAATAAAATAGAATAAAATAGCATAAAAAATAAAGGAATAGAATAGAATAGAAAAAAATCAAATAACCGTCTTTCCAAATTCGAATTTCAAATAGAATAAATTTGAATTTGAAAATAATAGAGTAGAAGAAAATAAAAAATATTAGAATAGAATAAAATAGAAAGTACGGTATATAACCGTCTTCCAAAATTCAAATTTCAAATAGAATGAATTAGAATAGGCTAGAATAGAAAAGACAATAGAATAAAATGGAAAGAATATAACCATCTTCCGAAATTCGACTTTCAAATAGAATACATTTGAATAAAATAAAATAAAAAAAGGAATAGACTATAAAATAATAAAATAGAGCAAAATAAAGAATAGAACCGTCTTAAGAATAGAATAGAATAGAAAAAATAGAATAGAATAAGATAGAAATAATATAACCATCTTCCGAAATTCAAATAGAATAAATTTGAATAAAATAGAAAATAGAAAAAAACTATAGAATAGAAAATAAAAGAATAGAGTAGAATAGAATTAAATAGAAATAATATAACAGACTTCTGAAATTCGAATTTTGAATAGAATATATTGGAATTGATTAAAATTTGAATAGATTAGAATAGAAAAGAACAAAGTAGAAAAAAAAAACAATAGAATAAAATAGAATATAACTCTGTACCGAAATTCGAATAGAATAAATTCGAATGTTGATCCAAATTTTCCAGATTTGGACTAAATTCGGAAAATTAGAATCAAATTTGAAAACAAAACAAATTTATTAACATTTTTTAAATAGCGAAACAAAACAAATCGTTTGGTTCTGCACACGTCCGTTCCTTCATCTCTCACCAACAACACTCCATTTCTTTCTAGATGTTCGAGGGGAAGGAGAAGCGCGTGGAGCTGATCCGGGAACTGCGCACCACGCACGCTCTGCAGGAGGAGGGCCAACTGCTGAAGAAGGAGGACAGACAGGAGATCCTGGCCCTGCAGCGTCAGCGGGAACTCGATGAGCACAAAGTAAGCGTCCCTCTGAATTTTGGTCACCTTTTATTTTTTATTAAAGGAGAACGGTAGACAAATCCCCCCCCCCCCCAAAAAAAATCCCCCGGATCCATCTCAATTGAAGCAGAACTCAAAAATAAGATAAAAGTAAACCGCCCAATAAAAAGATGAAGTAACAAAACCAGCTTTTGGTGCAAAATTTACTTTCAGTCCAAGAAGGTACTTTTTTTTCTTTTTCTCTCCTTATTTTGATGGCCAACATCATTCCAACTACTTCCCGTGAGCCCAGTTCTTCTAGGACCCACCCCTGGCCTAATGCCTCTGCTCTCTCATCCTATCAGAATGCTTTTGGTCAGCACATGGCCTAAATGGCTCATTGTACTGCCATAGAGTCGGGGGATCTTGTGAGAGCCCGCCACCTGTGGGCCTGCAGCCTTCTGGGATGCTTGACGTGTATCCCAAAAGGCTGCAGGGCCCCTCATATCCAAATATCTCTTTATAACAGATAATATTCATAAAAAACGCAAAAAAAAAAACACATAAGAAAGAGAGAGGGTTTAGGCGTCTCACACTAATGGTGTGAAACGCGTTAACCATATTGCCCTCTTCCCTGCGGGCGATTTTTGGTTGTTTTTTTTTTTTTTTTATATTCTCTGTTATGAATAAAGAGATATTTGGAAGATCCCAGATGTGCAGCCCTCCGGATTTCTTTGTGCCAAGAACCAGGAAGACTTGGCCAATTCCCATTGAAGAAAACAAAGATGGCGACTTGGGATGGGCAGTGGTAGAGTGGAGAACAAAAGGACAAACGCAGGATATCCTGAGCTTTTGAGTGGGTTCATCCTCAATTGGACATGTGCGATTCGTTTCATTCCGAATTGAAATTCGGACAAATTTCTCATTATTACAATAGTAAGGAATTTCAACGAATCCGAAATAACAAAACAAAAATTTCAGATGGAATTCGAATAGTTTTCAAAATGGAATTTGAATTTCCAAAGAGAATGAAATAGAACAGAAAAGAAGAGATTAAGAAAGGAATAGAATAAAAAAATAGAATATAACCATCTTCTGAAATTCGAATTTCAAATAGAATACATTTTGAATAGAATAGAATATAAAAGAATAGAATAAAAAAAATAGAATAGAATAGAAAAACAAGCATAGAATAGAAAGAATATAACCTCCTTCCGAAATTCAAATTTTAAATAGAATAGAAAAGAAAAAATAGAAAATAACCATTTCCCAAAATTTTAATAGAATAAATTCAAATATGAATAGATTAGAATAGAATAGAAAAAACAATAGAATAGAAAGAATATAACCATTTCCCAAAATTTGAATAGAATAAATTCAAATACGAATAAAATAAAAAAAAACAACAGACTAAAAAGAATATAACCATTTTCCAAAATTTGAATAAATTAGAATAGGATAGAAAATAAAAGAATAGAATAGAAAAAAAGAAAAAACAATAGAAAAAAGAGAATGTAACCATCTTCCGAAATTCAAATTTCGAATAAAATAAATTTGAATAGAAAAGAATAAAATAGAAAAAAAAAGAATAAAATAGAATAGAATTAAAAAAACAATAAAATAGAAAGAATATAACCATTTCCCAAAATTTGAATAGAATAAATTAAAATACGAATAAAATAGAAAAAAAAAACAACAGAATAAAAAGAATATAACCATTTTCCAAAATTTGAATAAATTAGGATAGGATAGAAAAAAAAGAAAAAACAATAGAATAAAGAGAATGTAACCATCTTCCAAAATTCAAATTTCAAATAAAATAAATTTGAATAGAAAAGAATAAAATAGAAAAAAAAAGAATAGAATTAAAAAAACAATAGAATAGAAAGAATATAACCATTTCCTAAAATTTGAATAGAATAAAATTTGAATAGAAAAGACTAGATTAGAATTTTAAAGAATAGAATAGAAAAAAACAATAGAATATAAAGAATATAACCATCTTCCAAAATTGAAATTTTGAATGGAATAAATTAGAAATAGAATAGAAAATAGAATAAACACTAGAAAGGAATATAACAATTTTCCGAAATTCAAATTTCAAATAGAATACATTTGAATTTGTTTTGAATAGAAAAGAATAGAATATAATAGAAAAGAAAAGAATAGAATAGAAAAAAAACAATAGAATAGAATGGAATAGGAGGAATATAACCATTTTTCAAAATTCGAATTTTGAATAGAATAAATTTGAATTTGATTAGGATTCGAATGGAATTGGATTTGATTCAAATTTTTCCGAATTCGTATGAATTCAGAAAATTTGAATAGTTTTGAATTAGAATAAACTAAACGAATTTGGAAATCGGATAAGCAAATTAAACCAATTTATGTAAATAGCGAATCGAAACTAAACAAATGTTTCTGTTCTGCACATGTCTATCCTCAATAAACGATCATGAAAGGTAATGAGGTCATGAGGCTTAGTTTTCATGGACAAGGGGGAAGGTCCCCTTTAAAATCTCATCATGAAAGATCGTTCAGTATTGATTGATTGGTGTGTCCTCTCCACAGGCCGCAGTGCAGGAAGAGCACATGTCCCGGATGGAGGGGGAGGTCCTCTCAGAGATGTTCGACTTCCTCTCCAAGGAGCTCGTCCGCCTGCAAGAAGAACGCCGGATCCACGCCTTCGCCATGCTGGCCGAACGCCACCGACGCATCCGAGAGGCGGAAGAAAGCGGGAGGAGACAGGTGGAGGAGCGGCGGAGGCGGGAGGAGGACGAGATCTTCCGACAGGTACACGTAGGGGGGCGGGTCAAGTTTTATCAAAAATTGGATACAAAGTATAAAAAACAGAAGATTGGAGCGCGCCGGTTCTGATCCTTCCAGAAGAAAATACAATGGGCGGAGCCGGGCTTTACTAGACGCAGCTGAGGGAACTGAAGGCAAAGTGTTCAGTTTTTAAATGTTTTAAGGGTTGCGATTAAAGTCTCTTCCACATACCCCCCCGGTGCATTCTCCCCCTTCCCCCACATGCACCCCCAGACATGTTTCCTGGGGCTTCACGCTCCCATCTGTAGACTTAGAACCGGCATTGTGGGATGCCGCTGGGAAGGAGACCAGCAACAGTCCATTCGCTGATTTTCCCTGCCTAGTAAGAACCCGGAAGCATCCTGCATTACATCCCTTCCGGGTTCAGCTGTCACTTCCCTCAGCCACTGCAGCCGGAACTAATGTATAAATAATTGATTCGTTTCCGCTCTCTCCCCTTCCTCCATTGTAAAAGGAAGAGGAGAGCTCACAAATTTAACCACTTAAGGACCGAGCCTCTTTCTGAGATTTGGTGTTTACAAGTTAAAAACATTTTTTTTTGCTAGAAAATTACTTAGAACCCCCAAACATTATGTATATTTTTTTCTAACAACCTAGAGAATAAAATGGCGGCCGTTGCAATACTTTCTGTCACACCGTATTTGCGTTGCGGTCTTACAAGCGCACTTTTTTTTTGGAAAAAACACCCTTTTTTGAATTAAAAAAATAAGACAACAGTAAAGTTAGCCCAATTTTTTTTTTTTTATATTGTGAAAGATAATTTTATGCCAAGTAAATTGATGCCCAACATGTCACGCTTCAAAATTGCGCCCGCTCGTGGAATGGCGACAAACTTTGAGTCTCAAAAATCTCCATAGGCGACGTTTCACTAAATTCTACAGCCTGCATGTTTTGAGTTACAGAGGAGGTCTAGGGCTAGAATTATTTCTCTCGCTCTATCGATCGCTGCGATACCTCACATGTGTGGTTTGAACACCGTTTTCATATGCGGGCGCTACTCACGTATGTGTTCGCTTCTGCATGCGAGCTTGTCAGGACGGGGGCGTTTAAAAAAATTTTTTTTTTCTCTTATTTATTTTACCTTTTATTTTTTATTTTTACACTGTTCTTTTTTTTTTAAAAAAATTGTGTCACTTTTATTCCTATTACAAGGAAAACATCCCTTTTAATAGAAAAAAAGCACGACAGGACCTCTTAAATATGAGATCTGGGGGGTCAAAAAGACCTCTGATCTCATATTTACACTAAAATGTAATAAAAAAAAAAATAAAAAAAGTTATTTAAAAAAAAAAAAAAAAAATGGCCCTTTAAGAGCTGTGTGCGGAAGTGACGTTTTGACGTTGCTTCTGCTCTGCAATGATATGGAGACGGGTGGGGGCCATCTTCCCCCTCACTCGTCTCCATGACAGGGAAAGGATCCGATCGCCTCCGCCGCTGCCGACGGCTCCGCTAAGCGGCGGAGGACACCGGAGGGGGGCCCGCCGCCGATAAAAGTGATCTTGCGGCGAATCCGCCACAAAGACCACTTTTATCTTAAAGCGGACCCCCCTGCTGAAGAAGAGGATACCGGGGTTATGGTAGCTAACTGCTGCCATAACAACGACATTCCTCTTGAAAGTACCGACGTGTAACGACGGTGGGCAGTTCGGAAGTGGTTAAACACCGCACTGTTTACGTCATGTGACCACTGTGATTGGTCACCGCAGAGATCACATGGTACAGAGCCGCTCACGTGGGCTCTGTACACTGTGCCTGAGAACAGTTCAGGAATCGGCAGCAGAAATGGCCAGACCTGCATGGCTACACTCAGGTAACTGAGATCAGACTGTGTATGCTTTAAGTGAGATTTATTTACAGTGAAACAAAATCCATCCAAACACCGACACACAGCAAACATAAAAATGTAAGTGATCCGAAAACCCAAACGACAGAATACCTAACTAATCAACCCAAACAGAAAGCCTAAGGCCCCTTTCACACTACTGCGACTTGAGAGTCGCACGATTCCGCATCGATTCTTACTGCGATTTTGCAGCCTAGATTTTGGCGCGACTTTGCCGCGATTTCAGGGAATGCCTGTGTAAACTTGAAGTCTACGGATCAACTCAAAGTCGGACCAAAGTAATACAGGGGACTACTTTGAAGTCGGTGCAACTTTTAAGTTGCTCAGATATGAATGGTTATCATTGGAAATCATGGGGGTACGACTTGTCATGCGACTTTGCAGTCCCAGGTCGCAGGACAAGTCACACAAGTGTGAAAGGGACCTAACTAACAACTACCTTTTTATGCAAGCTATAAAAAATTTAAAAAAAAATGGGGAACACAGAAAAGCAGGGGGAAACTGGAGGGCGCAGGAGGAACCAAAACTATGGTCAGCAACAAGGGAGAGCAGGTACAAGGCAGCAGGATACAGGGCAGGTGCAAAATCAGGATCAAAGGCAATCAAAATCTAGCAGCAGCAAAACACTGGAGCAAGAGGCAGGGCTGGGACAAGGGGTGGGCAGGAGGGGAAGTTGCCCCACATCCCAGCCCTGCCTCTTGCTCCAGTGTTTTGCTGCTGCTAGATTTTGATTGCCTTTGATCCTGATTTTGCTCCTGCCCTGTATCCTGCTGCCTTGTACCTTCTCTCTCCCTTGTTCCTTACCTCAGTTTTTGTTTCATGTGCATTGTGCTAGAATGGGGGATTTGGGGGGGTTTATGCTCAGAGGAGAAATTTGAGGGCTAGAGGAATTATGCTAGGAGGGAGTAGTTAGGGAGGGAGAGGATTTGAGCTGGGAGGGGTGATTTGTACTGAAAGAGGGGGGATTATTTTAGGGGGAGAAATTTGGCTTGCAAAGGGAATTTATGCTTAGGGGGTAAGTGTGAAGATTAGTGATCACATTTTTTTTTTGGAAGGAGGGAGAGGATTTTTGCTGACACATAATGCTCATAATTTGGGGGGGGGGGGCTGGGGTTGATTGCACTTGGCTACTTCACCTTGGGCGCTAGATGACCTTGTCCCGGCACTGGCTAGAGGCACTAGTAAAGGAGGACCTAAATACCCTCCCAGCAGCCAGCATCAGGTGGAAACTGAGTGCTGGGAGACTCCGGAACCACAACCTTCCACTTTGGGAAGCACAGTGCCACCAGCAGGTGATCCAGGTCCTGACACAGACTTTTTAGGGGCGCACCTACCACCTAACGGGTATAAGAGTGAAGCATTTTCATAGCATTACCTTGCAGCACGTTATACTCCTTGTACCTTGCAGTGTTTAAGGAGCCTGTCCCAGTCCTGGAGATTTTCACTCTTCCCCTCCACCTGGGCCCGTGGACTGTATGCTCCTGCGTCTAGCACCTGTATACTCAACCAATGCTCTGCCAGAAAACTCCAGTCCAGCCTCAGTCCTCAGAGACGTAACTTATCAGATAACCGCCTTTTATCAGGGACAGACAGACGAGGTGGACTTCCTGCATTGTAGACAGAACAATCCTCGATAAGCAGGTTAGGACAAGCCTGATCCATGTGGAATTTTCTCACTGTTTCCACTAGAGAAACCCAGTAATGTGCCAGTGCAGCTAAAAGTCCCTTAAACCCCACCCAGGAACTCAGAGGCCCCTTATACTACACTATATTGGCAGATGTTGAGTAGCCCTGATCATCACAACACCTATGAGCTTGTTGGAAACTCCATTCCACGGCCATGGCCATTAATAGGGAGTTGGCCCTCTTTTGCAGCTATAACATGGTGCCCCATGGCAGATGACATGGGCTCACCCAAGGCGAGAAGTCCAAGTGGCAGTTGGTCTTCACCGGAGCTTCTCCAGAAACCCTAGTGGCCCTTTTTTTTTTTTTTGCTGCAGTTTGGCACCAGGTCATGGCCCTTAGGATCGCTCCAACCAAGGGAGTGGCTGGAACAGAAAGGATAAGGTGCAAGGACTGTTCACAGGGCTGCAGACAAGAGAGGTCAGGTCAGAAAGAGGTCTCGACCAGCAGCAAGAGATTAGTCAAGTCAAGGCTGTTGTCTTTGTGGTCCGCAAGTGAGAGAGCAGTCAGGGTCATGCAGGGGTTGAGGCAGGTCAGAGAGTAGTCAGGGTCAGGCAGGGGTCGAGGCAGGAGAGAGAGTAGTCGGGGTCAGGCAGGGGTCAAGGCAGGTGAGAAAGTAGTCGGGTCAGGCAGGGGTCGAGGCAGGTGAGAAAGTAGTTGGGTCAGGCAGTGGTTGAGGCAGGTGAGAGTGTAGTCAGGGTCAGGCGGGGTCGAGGCAGGTGAGAGAGTAGTCAGGGTCAGGCAGGGGTCAATGCAGGTGAGAAAGTAGTTGGGTCAGGCAGGGGTCGAGGCAGGTGAGAGAGTAGTCAGGGTCAGGCAGGGGTCAAGGCAGGTGAGAAAGTAGTTGGGTCAGGCAGGGGTTGAGGCAGGTGAGAAAGTAGTCGGGTCAGGCAGGGGTCGAGGCAGGGCGAGAGAGTATTCAGGGGTTGAGGCAGGTGAGAGTAGTCAGGGTCAGGCAGGGGTCGAGGCAGGTGAGTAGTCAGGGTCAGGCAGGTGAGAAAGTAGTCGGGTTGAGGCAGGGCGAGAGAGTATTCAGGGGTCAAGGCAGGTGAGAGAGTAGTCAGGGTCAGGCAGGGTCGAGGCAGGTGAAAGAGTAGTCAGGGTCAGGCAGGGTCGAGGCAGGTGAGAAAGTAGTTGGGTCAGGCAGGGGTCAAGGCAGGACGAGAGAGTAGTCCGGGTCAGGCAGGGTCGAGGCAGGTGAGAAAGTAGTTGGGTCAGGCAGGGGTCAAGGCAGGACGAGAGAGTAGTCCGGGTCAGGCAGGGTCGAGGCAGGTGAGAAAGTAGTTGGGTCAGGCAGGGGTCAAGGCAGGTGAGAAAGTAGTCGGGTCAGGCAGGGTGAGAAAGTATTCAGGTGTTGAGGCAGGTGAGAGAGTAGTCAGGGTCAGGCAGGGGTCGAGGCAGGTGAGAAAGTAGTTGAGTCAGGCAGGGGTCAAGGCAGGACGAGAGAGTAGTCCGGGTCAGGCAGGGGTCGAGGCAGGTGAGAGTAGTCAGGCCAATCCAGGCCGGCAACTGGCAGGTAACTATTTTAGTGCCTCAGCCATCAGGTAGACTCGGCATGAACCACTTCAAAGGCTGATGCTTTAAATACCCTTCTGGTCACGTCCAGCATCATTTCTGGAAACTTTGGAAGTCTTGGAGGTAGTGGAGGTCCTAGGAATTCTAGAAGACCTGGCAAGGGTCCTGTAAGTACTGTTACTGAAGACTTTTCAGAAGATTTTGGAGTGTCTGTGGGAATTTGTGCCCATTTGTGAGGTCAAGTACTGATGTTGGATGAGAAGACCTGGCTCACACATCAGACCTCACGTTGGGCACCAACAAAAAAAAAAAAAATATATATATATGGTTTGCAGTTGGCATTCCAATTCACCCCAAAGGTGTTCAGAAGGGTGAGGTCAGGGGGCTCTGTCCTGGGCACTCCAGTTCCTTCACCCCAAACTGGTCACACCATGTCTTAATGGAGATGGCTTTGTACACAGAGCACAGTCATGGTGGAACAGAAAAGGGTCTTCACCAAACTGTCACCACAAGGTTGGAAGAACATAGTTGTCTACAATGTCTTTGTATGTTATAGTATTACCAGGACCCTTCACTTGAGACACCTGAACTCCATCTTTTGGATGGGGGGGGGGGTTCTTCATGCTGACCACAAATGTTTGACCATATCTCTATTAGGCAGACTTCGAGGGGGAGCACCAAGCCTGAACACTTACAAACTGGGATAACGTGCTCCTTATTTTGTTTCCTTCTTCTGGCCACATCTGGACCTCTGTATATAGATTCCGCAGGGGAGGAGCTGTAAAGGAAAGGGAGGTGCTGGGGATGCCGAGAGGAGTCAAGAGTCTCTTTAAATTCAGAAAACACCAGACCATCTCTTCTTACCCTTGTTTGGGGATCTGCAATAAAAAAACAGCATGCTGATTTCCCACGGAAGTGTAGCTAATAAAGTGGGCGTCACTTCACAGTGAATAGTGTGGGCAAGCTGAGCTGTAAGAATCCCCCCGCAGCATTGGTAGTCAGGCTGTAAGAATCCCCCCGCAGCATTGGTAGTCAGGCTGTAAGAATCCCCCCGCAGCATTGGTAGTCAGGCTGTAAGAATCCCCCCGCAGCATTGGTAGTCAGGCTGTAAGAATCCCCCCGCAGCATTGGTGGTCAGGCTGTAAGAATCCCCCCGCAGCATTGGTGGTCAGGCTGTAAGAATCCCCCCGCAGCATTGGTGGTCAGGCTGTAAGAATCCCCCCGCAGCATTGGTGGTCAGGCTGTAAGAATCCCCCCGCAGCATTGGTGGTCAGGCTGTAAGAATCCCCCCGCAGCATTGGTGGTCAGGCTGTAAGAATCCCCCCGCAGCATTGGTGGTCAGGCTGTAAGAATCCCCCCGCAGCATTGGTAGTCAGGCTGTAAGAATCCCCCCGCAGCATTGGTAGTCAGGCTGTAAGAATCCCCCCGCAGCATTGGTAGTCAGGCTGTAAGAATCACCCCGCAGCATTGGTAGTCAGGCTGTAAGAATCCCCCCGCAGCATTGGTAGTCAGGCTGTAAGAATCCCCCCGCAGCATTGGTGGTCAGGCTGTAAGAATCCCCCCGCAGCATTGGTGGTCAGGCTGTAAGAATCCCCCCTCAGCATTGGTGGTCAGGCTGTAAGAATCCCCCCGCAGCATTGGTGGTCAGGCTGTAAGAATCCCCCCGCAGCATTGGTGGTCAGGCTGTAAGAATCCCCCCGCAGCATTGGTGGTCAGGCTGTAAGAATCCCCCCGCAGCATTGGTGGTCAGGCTGTAAGAATCCCCCCGCAGCATTGGTGGTCAGGCTGTAAGAATCGCCCCGCAGCATTGGTGGTCAGGCTGTAAGAATCGCCCCGCAGCATTGGTAGTCAGGCTGTAAGAATCCCCCCGCAGCATTGGTAGTCAGGCTGTAAGAATCCCCCCGCAGCATTGGTAGTCAGGCTGTAAGAATCCCCCCGCAGCATTGGTAGTCAGGCTGTAAGAATCCCCCTGCAGCATTGGTGGTCAGGCTGTAAGAATCCCCCCGCAGCATTGGTGGTCAGGCTGTAAGAATCCCCCCGCAGCATTGGTGGTCAGGCTGTAGGAATCACCCCGCAGCATTGGTAGTCAGGCTGTAAGAATCGCCCCGCAGCATTGGTAGTCAGGCTGTAGGAATCGCCCCGCAGCATTGGTGGTCAGGCTGTAAGAATCCCCCCGCAGCATTGGTAGTCAGGCTGTAAGAATCCCCCCGCAGCATTGGTGGTCAGGCTGTAAGAATCGCCCCGCAGCATTGGTAGTCAGGCTGTAAGGATCACCCCGCAGCATTGGTGGTAAGGCTGTAAGAATCCCCCCGCAGCATTGGTGGTCAGGCTGTAAGAATCGCCCCGCAGCATTGGTAGTCAGGCTGTAAGAATCCCCCCGCAGCATTGGTAGTCAGGCTGTAAGAATCCCCCCGCAGCATTGGTGGTCAGGCTGTAAGAATCCCCCCGCAGCATTGGTGGTCAGGCTGTAAGAATCCCCCCGCAGCATTGGTGGTCAGGCTGTAAGAATCCCCCCGCAGCATTGGTGGTCAGGCTGTAAGAATCCCCCCGCAGCATTGGTGGTCAGGCTGTAAGAATCCCCCCGCAGCATTGGTGGTCAGGCTGTAAGAATCCCCCGCAGCATTGGTGGTCAGGCTGTAAGAATCCCCCCGCAGCATTGGTAGTCAGGCTGTAAGAATCCCCCCGCAGCATTGGTAGTCAGGCTGTAAGAATCCCCCCGCAGCATTGGTAGTCAGGCTGTAAGAATCACCCCGCAGCATTGGTAGTCAGGCTGTAAGAATCCCCCCGCAGCATTGGTAGTCAGGCTGTAAGAATCCCCCCGCAGCATTGGTGGTCAGGCTGTAAGAATCCCCCCGCAGCATTGGTGGTCAGGCTGTAAGAATCCCCCCTCAGCATTGGTGGTCAGGCTGTAAGAATCCCCCCGCAGCATTGGTGGTCAGGCTGTAAGAATCCCCCCGCAGCATTGGTGGTCAGGCTGTAAGAATCCCCCCGCAGCATTGGTGGTCAGGCTGTAAGAATCCCCCCGCAGCATTGGTGGTCAGGCTGTAAGAATCCCCCCGCAGCATTGGTGGTCAGGCTGTAAGAATCGCCCCGCAGCATTGGTGGTCAGGCTGTAAGAATCGCCCCGCAGCATTGGTAGTCAGGCTGTAAGAATCCCCCCGCAGCATTGGTAGTCAGGCTGTAAGAATCCCCCCGCAGCATTGGTAGTCAGGCTGTAAGAATCCCCCCGCAGCATTGGTAGTCAGGCTGTAAGAATCCCCCTGCAGCATTGGTGGTCAGGCTGTAAGAATCCCCCCGCAGCATTGGTGGTCAGGCTGTAAGAATCCCCCCGCAGCATTGGTGGTCAGGCTGTAGGAATCACCCCGCAGCATTGGTAGTCAGGCTGTAAGAATCGCCCCGCAGCATTGGTAGTCAGGCTGTAGGAATCGCCCCGCAGCATTGGTGGTCAGGCTGTAAGAATCCCCCCGCAGCATTGGTAGTCAGGCTGTAAGAATCCCCCCGCAGCATTGGTGGTCAGGCTGTAAGAATCGCCCCGCAGCATTGGTAGTCAGGCTGTAAGGATCACCCCGCAGCATTGGTGGTAAGGCTGTAAGAATCCCCCTGCAGCATTGGTAGTCAGGCTGTAGGAATCACCCCGCAGCATTGGTAGTCAGGCTGTAAGAATCGCCCCGCAGCATTGGTAGTCAGGCTGTAAGAATCCCCCCGCAGTATTGGTGGTCAGTGGCAGGCTGGAATTATAACCCCCCCCCCTCCCCCCACCCTGAGTGGAAGCTGTGAGTAAGGCATGGAACTGTGGAATGGGACACCATGCTGCTGCCCTCCCCCAATAAATGCTGCCCTGTCCCCTTCACCAGGAAATGCTTAGGAGAAGCTGTGTGGTCACATGGCCGTGTCTTAAAGGTACAGTGTACAGGAATTATGTTGTGTTTGTAATATCCTGAGAGATTTGGAGTCCCTGACGTCACCTGATCTGTACGGGGGGGTCACCTGATCTGTACGGGGGGTCAACTGATCTGTACGGGGGGTCACCTGATCTGTACGTGACGTCACCTGATCTGTACGGGGGGTCACCTGATCTGTACGTGACGTCACCTGATCTGTACGGGGGGTCACCTGATCTGTACGTGACGTCACCTGATCTGTACGGGACGTCACCTGATCTGTACGGGGGGTCACCTGATCTGTACGTGACGTCACCTGATCTGTACGGGACGTCACCTGATCTGTACGTGACGTCACCTGATCTGTACGGGACGTCACCTGATCTGTACGGGACGTCACCTGATCTGTACGTGACGTCACCTGATCTGTACGGGGCGCCATTGCTGTTTAATAACGGATCTGGTTGTTGAGTTGAACGGTCTGGGATTCCCATAATGCATTGCTGTGGTTGTGTGCCGGCAGGTTGTGAACATTCACCAGAGTACGGTGGACTCGTACCTGGAGGACGTCATCCTCAGCGCCACTCGGGACACGGCGGAGGAGCAGGCCCGGGAGGAGATCCAACGCAGAGCCCAGGAGATCAACGAGATCGCTTACCAGATGGAGAGCAGGTGAGAGCCGTACCCATCCCCCGGGGGGAGGACACAACTTACCTCCACCCTTCCCCCTCAGTCTCCTCTCCTGGACTGAAACGGCTTCCTCTGATTTCACCGCACACTGTGAGCTTCTCACCATGTGCATTAGAAGCTGCAGCAAGTCAGATAGCTCCCCGCCTCATTTCCTGGCTGGAGGACATCCAGCATCATCTAGCTCTATGGGTGGCTCATACCTGCCCTCTGCAGGCCACTATAATGTCTGCAGTAAGCATTGGAGTAACATTGTCCCTCCTTTCCACAGCCGGAGCCGGTTGCAGTCGGAGGAGATCGTGGCGGAGTTGGTGTACAGCTTCCTCATCCCGGAGATCCAGAAGAGCGCCGTCCGGGGAGAGGTAAGTGCGCCCGGTGCAGAGTGATCAGACTGTTCATTGTAACAAGGTCATCTAATCTGCATGCTTAACCCCTTAGTATAAATTCCCCCTTCTCTCAGGACAAATCAACAACTGCCCCACCCCCCAACCCTGAAATCTCCCCCAACTGCCCCACTCCCCCACCCTGAAATCCCCCCCAACTGCCCCACCCTGAAATCTCCCCCAACTGCCCCACCCCCCAACCCTGAAATCTCCCCCAACTGCCCCACTCCCCCACCCTGAAATCCCCCCAACTGCCCCACCCTGAAATCTCCCCCAACTGCCCCACCCCCCCCACCCTGAAATCTCCCCTCCCAGCACAAATCTTTGCACCCATCCCCCAGCACAAATGCCCCCCTCCCGCCCCCCCAAAAAAATAAAATGTTCCACAATCAACTTTATTTAAACAAATCCCCCCCCCCCCCCCTCACCATATCACATCTTCTAGCATGAACCCCCCAAATCCCCCCTTCCAGCACAAATTCCCCCTCCAAGAACTAATACTACAACCCCCCCACCCCCACCCCCCCAATGTATGAGCATTCTGTGTCCGCTAAAATTCCCCCACAAAAATTGAAGCACAAATCTGCATGCTTACCCCCTAGGCATAAATCCCCCCCCCAAAAAAAAAAATCACCCCTCCAAGCACAAAACTTCTTCCCCCTCAAATACACCCCCCCCACTCTAAATCCTCCCTCCCAATTCCCCCTCCAAGCACTAATACTCCAACACCGACCCCCCCCCCCCCACAAAAAAAATTCCTTTCCAGCACAAATATTCTCCAATCAACTAGCACAACCCCCCCCCTCCCCCAACATTTCACCTCTTCTACCACAAACCTTCCAAATCCCCTCTCCTAGCACAAATTCTCTCCTCCCATCCCCCATTCAACACAAATCCCCCCTAAATCACCACTCCAAGCACTTCCCCTAAAATGTCCCCTCCTAGAACAATTCTTATCCCCTGCTGCCCCCCCAAATTCCCCCTCCCAACACAAATACACCCCCCCCCCCAATAGCGCCCCACCCCAGATGATCCCACAGTGTCCAGAGCAGCCGCCCCTCCTGCCCACGGCATGTCCCGGCCCTGATTGTAGCTTTGTGGCAAGTTGATAAGTTGCAGCAGGGGCTGATCTGTGTCAGACATTTGTGAACACAGCCACCCAGATTTACATGACTGTCACCTCTGAGCTGACATCTCAGTCCAGGAAGTAGATGGTGACCCTGGATGATGCCTGAACAAAGATGGTGCTGTCCTTCTGGAGTGAAAAGCATTGTGGGGGAGGAGTGCTGTCATCTCTTATTGACTTTCCTCTTTCGTTGCCCTGCAGTGAGAAGCTCCCAGCGGAGACATATTGCGGCCGCCCATCGGATCATTCATGGAAATACCGAGACCTTACTGAGCGCGGAGGAGAACCAATCACAGCCGACTACAGAGGCGGAGAGAGAAGGGGAGGATCCGCAGTGACGTAACAACACCGCCGCGCTCCGCCCTCTGATCACCGGACGAAGAGAGAACACAATCCAAAGATTACAACCAATCCCCTTCATGTGACCAAATACAACACCGACCATAACAGCCAATCAGAGGCTAGAAGACTTCCAAACTGGACTCACAAAAATAATTATGTGGGATTTGATTGGTTGCTCTGGAGCTCAGGAGATTTTACAGAGGAGGCCCAGAGTTTGTTCTTGTATGGAATTCAAATAAACTCCGCCCAGATCTGGGATTATAATTTGTATTTATTATTTCCCCATTGTGGGGAGGGGCAGAGACACAAACTACTGCAGGGAAATCTCACCATTGTGGGCGGGCAGAGACACAAACTACTGCAGGAAATCTCCCCATTGTGGGAGGGGCAGAGACACAAACTACTGCAGAGAAATCTCACCATTGTGGGAGGGGCAGAGACACAAACTACTGCAGGAAATCTCCCCATTGTGGGAGGGGCAGAGACACAAACTACTGCAGGAAATATCCCCATTGTGGGAGGGGCAGAGACACAAACTACTGCAGGAAATCTCCCCATTGTGGGAGGGGCAGAGACACAGACTACTGCAGGGAAATCTCACTATTGTGGGAGGGGCAGAGACACAAACTACTGCAGGAAATCTCACTATTGTGGGAGGGGCAGAGACACAAACTACTGCAGGGGAAATCTCATCATTGTGGGAGGGGCAGAGACACAAACTACTGCAGGGGAAATCTCATCATTGTGGGAGGGACAGAGACACAAACTACTGCAGGGGAAATCTCATCATTGTGGGAGGGGCATAGACACAAACTACTGCAGGAAATCTCCCCATTGTGGGAGGGCAGAGACACAAACTACTGCAGGAAAATCTCACTATTGTGGGAGGGGCATAGACACAAACTACTGCAGGGGAAATCTCATCATTGTGGGAGGGACAGAGACACAAACTACTGCAGGAAATTTCCCCATTGTGGGAGGGGCAGAGACACAAACTACTGCAGGAAATCTCCCCATTGTGGGAGGGGCAGAGACACAAACTACTGCAGGAAATCTCATCATTGTGGGAGGGGCAGAGACACAAACTACTGCAGGAAATCTCATCATTGTGGGAGGGGCAGAGACAAACTACAGGAGGGAAATCTCACCATTGTGGGAGGGGCAGAGACAAACTACAGGAGGGAAATCTCATCATTGTGGGAGGGGCAGAGACACAAACTGCATCTGGATTAGGGCCAGGTATGGATCTACAGAGTGTTGTAATACTTCTGATATAAGACTGTAGGGAGATGTGTTCCTGGGGCTGAAATTTAGAGGGTAGTACTTCCAGTTAAGTCCACAGATGGTGGTACTCCTGTATATAGCACTACAGGGGGTGCTACTCCTGTATATAGCACTACAGAGGGTGGTACTCCTGTATATAGCACTACAGGGGGTGGTACTCCTGTATATAGCACTACAGAGGGTGGCACTCTTGTATATAGCACTACAGAGGGTGGTACTCCTGTATATAGCACTACAGGGGGTGGTACCCCTGTATATAGCACTACAGAGGGTGGCACTCCTGTATATAGCACTACAGGGGGTGGTACCCCTGTATATAGCACTACAGAGGGTGGCACTCTTGTATATAGCACTACAGAGGGTGGTACCCCTGTATATAGCACTACAGAGGGTGGCACTCTTGTATATAGCACTACAGAGGGTGGTACCCCTGTATATAGCACTACAGAGGGTGGCACTCCTGTATATAGCACTAAAGAGGGTGGCACTCCTGTATATAGCACTACAGGGGGTGGTACTCCTGTATATAGCACTACAGAGGGTGGCACTCCTGTATATAGCACTACAGGGGGTGGTACTCCTGTATATAGCACTACAGGGGGTGGTACTCCTGTATATAGCACTAAAGAGGGTGGCACTCCTGTATATAGCACTACAGGGGGTGGTACTCCTGTATATAGCACTACAGGGGGTGGTACTCCTGTATATAGCACTACAGGGGGTGGTACTCCTGTATATAGCACTACAGGGGGTGGTACTCTTGTATATAGCACTACAGAGGGTGGTACTCCTGTATATAGCACTACAGAGGGTGGTACTCCTGTATATAGCACTACAGAGGGTGATACTCCTGTATATAGCACTACAGGGGGTGGTACTCCTGTATATAGCACTACAGAGGGTGGTACTCCTGTATATAGCACTACAGAGGGTGGTACCCCTGTATATAGCACTACAGGGGGTGGTACTCCTGTATATAGCACTACAGAGGGTGGTACTCCTGTATATAGCACTACAGAGGGTGCTACTCCTGTATATAGCACTACGGGGGGTGGTGGTACTCCTGTATATAGCACTACAGAGGGTGGTACATCTGGTACCAAAGGCGGTTATCTTTGGACTCCTATCCCTGGTTAGTAAATCTGATCACCCATTACACGGAGGACGGGTTTATGACACACACAGTATAGTGATCATCCTCCCCCGCTCTCTGTGTCTCATTACTCTCCATTATTTCCCAATGTTTCATCTCACATCCACTTCACTCCAATCACTTCCATCATCTCTAACAGTCAGTAATGGGGGGAAATCATCCACCATTATGGAGGAGAAGAGATCCCTGCATCCTGTTATTGTGTGCTATGATCGGCGTCTCTGTGTGTATAATATCTACAACTTTATATTTTATATTTTCTCATATATATATATATAGACCCTTCGATACTCCTGGTGCCCAGTAGGGGGTGCCTGCAAGGCTTATGTATCACTGACCCCCCTACACAAGTAAATGGTCACCCCCCCCCCCCCCCCCCCACCTGGAGAACTCCAAAACTGTGAAGAACAGGAACACTGACAATAATCATAACAAAAATGGGACAACTGCTAATAAAAATCATAATAGCAATACTACTGCTACTACTTTTAATACTACAGTGCTACCAATAATAATAAAATGAATAACAACAACAATACTACTACTATTAATAATAACAACAATACTACTAAAATTAATAATAATAATAGCATTAATGCTTATAATAATAATAGCAACAATATTACTACTACTAATAATAATATTAATATTAGCAACACTTCTACTACTACTACTAATAATAGTAACAATACTTCTTCTACTGCTAATAATAATGGCAATACTACTACTAACAATATTACTAATAACAACAACAATACTTTTACTACTAATAATAAACAACAATACTACTAATAACAACAACACTTCGACTACTACTAATAACAATAATAATAGCAAAAATATTACTACTACTAATAATAATAATAATAATAACACTGCTAATAATAATAACAACAACAATACTTGTACTACTACTACCAATAATAACAACAACAATACTACTACTAATTATAATAATAATAATAACAACAATACTACTACTAATTATAATAATAATAATAACAACAACAACAATGCTTCTACTGCTACTAATACTAATAATAATAATAATAATAATAGCAACAATATTACTACTACTAATAACACCAACACTTCTACTACTAATAATAATAGTAACAACAATGCTACTACTAAAAATAATAATAACAACAACATTACTTCTGCTACTAATAATAGCAACAATACTACTAATAATAATAACAACACTTCTACTACTACTAATACTAATAATAGTAACAATACTTCTTCTACTACTTATAATAATGGCAATGCTACTACTAACACTATTACTAATAACAACAACAATACTTTTACTACTAATAATAATAATAAACAACAATACTACTAATAACAACAACACTTCGACTACTACTAAGAACAATAATAATAATAATAGCAAAAATATTACTACTAATAATAATAACACTGCTAATAATAATAATAACAACAATACTACTACTAATAATAATACTAATAATTATAATAATAATAATAACAACAATACTACTACTACTACTAGTAATAACAATACTAATAATTATAATAATAATAATAACAATACTAGAATTCCTGCGACTAGCCATAATATATTATTATTATTTTCATGTACATTATATGTAAATGTGTAATAGTTTTCTTTCTGCTGAATTGTCACTTTTTCTGCTGACACTCCTCCACATTTCCATGCATTCTCCTGCACAGCAAGTCACACTGGGGGACGTCCACTTAGCCCTTTTCCTCCCCAACCTAACGGTCTCTGGCCCACCACTGTGATCTTATAGATTTCAGATCATTCCATCATCGGGGGGCTCGGCATCACATGTGGGCGTTACCTAATGTGACCTGCCTAGGAACGCCCACATCCTCCAGACTACTATCCACCTATCCAGGTGTTTTGATATTTGCATAACTCCTCCCACTGCTTGTATCAGGACTGAGAGCTCTTGAGAGGAGTCCTGAGGCCGGGGCTGGGATGTTTTCAAAGAAGCTATGTACAGCCCCCCTGCCAGCCCCTCCCACCGGCCACGATGATCTGCCTGCACTGCATAGAGAAGCGCAGAGACCCAGTGATGAGATCAGTGGGTCTAAAATAAAATATATAATGAAAACAGAAAGGTTTTATTAAAAGATTTTCAGTAGCATGATGATGGGGGCAGGAAGGGGGTGGGGGGGGGTTGATCAGGGAAATCAATCTATAGGCAGATTAAACGTCACGAGTGATTGAACTCTGACGGCAGCAAAGAGATACAAAACAATCGATCTGACGCAGTCGGCGCTCTGGAAATATTCCCGGACTTCGTAGACGTGTTTTATGATGTTGTGCAGATATAAGAGGCTCCTCGCTGAGTCAGACGATGGAATGCTGGGATGTATTTTTGAACACAAAGTCGCACGGCGTTCTGATTGCGAGGAATTTGTGGTGAGATGAGAGCCGCCCACGGCGCAGCTCCCGGGTGCCCGTTATAGAGGGATGTGGGGGCTGGGTATGGCGGAGATACAGAGCGGTGCTCTGAGCTTTTCCCGGAATAGACCTTTATTCTGCACTGCGTGTGATAAACGTATCAGAGATCGAACGATCGCAGGCTGCGAGGATCGCTCCAAAGTATGTCTGTTCTTCCTGAACCCCTCCCCCCTCCTCAGATGTATACCTACCTCCATCACATGTCTACAGACACACTACAAGAGACAGTCAGAGACTGCAGACATAATACAGGAGATGATCAGAGACTGCAGACATGATACAGGAGATGATCAGAGACTGCAGACATAATACAGGAGATGATCAGAGACTGCAGACATGATACAGGAGATGATCAGAGACTGCAGACATAGTACAGGAGATGATCAGAGACTGCAGACATAGTACAGGAGATGGTCAGAGACTGCAGACATAGTACAGGAGATGATCAGAGACTGCAGACATAATAGAGGAGATGATCAGAGACTGCAGACATAGTACAGGAGATGATCAGAGACTGCGGACATAATACAGGAGATGATCAGAGACTGCAGACATAATACAGGAGATGATCAGAGACTGCAGACATAGTATAGGAGATGATCAGAGACTGCAGACATGGTACACTGACAGTGACTCTGGCCAGTCAGGGCCTATTTTAAGGAAGGGGCCTGGTGCTGCAGCTCCAATAGCCCCTATGTTAATCCAGCCCTGCTCCTAGGCATCCAATAGGAGCACCTGTCCTTTCAGCCAATAGGGTGACGGGTATCATACCCACTTCTCGATTGGCCAGGAGGAGGATCAGTGTTTCAATAGTATATTCATTCGCTGTTGTAATACTTGGGTGTGCCCCAGACACAATGCTCTGTGCCAAGATCCCACCCTATTTTGAAGCCTATTAGAGCCTCTGGCTCTTACCAGGTGCCTCAAACCCCCCCCTGTAATTAATGGGCCCGGCGTCCTGAAAGCGGCCAGACGCATGAATAGGGGGTGGCAATGTCCTGTCAAAATGCTCCCAGTGACACCAATGATGGGGCACTATTCCTCCCACTGATATCAATGATGGAACACTATTCCTCCCACTGACACCAATGATGGGGCACTATTCCTCCCACTGACACCAATGATGGGGCACTATTCCTCCCACTGACACCAATGATGGGACACTATTCCTCCCACTGATACCAATGATGGGACACTATTCCTCCCACTGATACCAATGATGGGACACTATTCCTCCCACTGACACCAATGATGGGGCACTATTCCTCCCACTGATACCAATGATGGGACACTATTCCTCCCACTGATACCAATGATGGGACACTATTCCTCCCACTGACACCAATGATGGGGCACTATTCCTCCCACTGATACCAATGATGGGACACTATTCCTCCCACTCACATCAATGATGGGGCATTTTCTTCTCCCGATGGCCACAGTCCGGCCCCCTAAAGCCTGAAGGACAGTAAACCGGTAATTTGTATAGAAAGTTTGGAGACCCCTGCTGTAGCCCACCCATGATGATGACAGAAGAGGGTGGTCAGTGTCCTGTATATACTGACACACTGCCATCTACTGCCACCCCTGAGTACTACCACTGACACGGTCAGGTGACAGCAGACATCTGCGGCTCAGGCTGAGACGTCTTGTGCTTCGGACGGTCCCGTGAGCTCACAATCTCCGCTTTGTTAGTCGGGGTGATCGTAGCCGGCGATGACGTCTGCCGGAGACAACCAGCGAATTGTTACTTTGTTATTTTATTATATTCCGGGAAATAGAGTGACAGACCAGACAGGATAGAATGTGTGAGAACCAAGGGGTGGAAGACAGGAAATCCCGCAGGGACCTAGTTATATATTATACAGGGATGAGATCTCAGGTGGATATTATCTGTGTTTTAATGTGTTTGAATGTCACGTTTTTGGTTTATTCCCCCCTCCCCCTTCTTTTTAGTATAGGGTTACCCACGTTTTTTGTGCCTCTTTTTTTCAGGGGGGTGGATGTAGCGCACTCCTAATGTAGAGTTGGCTGCGAGGTACGTTTAGTTGGCTCCACTGTAATCAGAGAGGAGCGGGGGTTGATTATTTAGGGCTGCTCAGGGTTTCACAGACTGCTGCCCTGTTACTTTCCCCTTCTCTATAGAGGATTCTTCACCCAAAGTGAGAGGAAGGACGGGGGAATATTTCTGGGACTCGAGCCGATTCCCTGGGGAGGTGTGCCCAGTAGGTGACGAGGGAGCCCATAAATAGTCTGAAGCCTGGGCAGCAGGGTGAAGTGCTCGTGGGTTCAGTCCTGCAGGAGGAGACCCCGGTACAGGGGGGGAGGGGGGGCTCTACCCCAAGGTTCAGGATCCTAGAGGAAGGCTTTAGGAAAACAACGAGGTCGCAGGTAGGATTAGCTTCTGGGCCTATTTGCTAATCCGGTCCTGGAGAAGCCGACTGGAGAGAGGATCCGGGAGGAAGTTGGTGGGGAAGAAGTCCAGCTGTCCTCTGGTGGTGGTGTGAGTCCCCCTCACTGGGAAGAGCCTGGTGGGTGTCAGCAGGAGGCAGCTGATGGTCCTGTAGATATGTGAGTAGATGACCCCCCCAGTGCTGAGGAGTAGTGACTGTGTGTAGCTTCTACCTCTGGAAGGAGTGCAGGTCACCGTCATTATCCAGATCCCGGGGGACATTCATTTATGGGCAGCCAGAAGTTCAGGAGTTGTTCAGTCTTACAGTTTATTGGGGTATCCCATGCTCCGCCCCCCTATCCAAGATCATTGTTCCCAATTAAAAACCCCTACACTGTTCCTTGGAGCCAGTGGAAGAGTGCAGAAAATGCTGTGTGCCTGGCTGTGTGTGCTCTGAGGGGATATAGGACCAATTTCACCAGCGGCTCCTTAGGGGGTGCACTACATGAGATCTATTATACAGGAGTGACATCACCGCTCTCCAGATATAAGATACATTATACAGGAGTGACATCACCGCTCCCCAGATATAAGATATATTATACAGGAGTGACATCACCACTCTCCAGATATAAGATATATTATACAGGAGTGACATCACCGCTCTCCAGATAGAAGATATATTATACAGGAGTGACATCACCACTCTCCAGATATAAGATATATTATACAGGAGTGACATCACCGCTCTCCAGATAGAAGATATATTATACAGGAGTGACATCACCGCTCTCCAGATATAAGATACATTATACAGGAGTGACATCACCGCTCCCCAGATATAAGATATATTATAGAGGAGTGACATCACCGCTCTCCAGATATAAGATATATTATACAGGAGTGACATCACCGCTCTCCAGATATAAGATACATTATACAGGAGTGACATCACCGCTCCCCAGATATAAGATATATTATACAGGAGTGACATCACCGCTCTCCAGATATAAGATATATTATACAGGAGTGACATCACCGCTCTCCAGATATAATGACATGTTTACACATCACATACAGTCACGTCTCCCGGGGATACATTGCTGGTCATGCCATGGCAGCGCCCCCTGTGGGGCAGATTACAGCACACAAGAAGTGAATGGATTTTGTGAATGAGTGGAAGGAATTGGGATTTGGGTTTCCTTGGAAGCGAGATAAAGATTTCACGTCTCGGTCAGATCTGAACATTGCCAGGGAAACCAGAGAGATTTTGGCCTTGGCCGGGCAGTCCATGGCTACGCACTTATAAGACGTCAATAAATAGATATACGTGTTATATATAGATATACCTGTTATATATAGATATACGTGTTATATATAGATATACCTGTTATATATAGATATACGTGTTATATATAGATATACCTGTTATATATAGATATACCTGTTATATATTTATTGGTTTCTGGTACCTATATAGCGCCGTCAATTTACGCAGCGCTTTACATATCCATTGTACGTTCGCATCAGTCCTTGTCCTCAAGGAGCTCACAATCTAAGGTCCCTACCTCACATTCCTGTATATATATAGTGGGGCCAATGTATTATATTACACAGGATGTCATCTGATACATTGTATGAGTGGACCAATCATGTCTCTGGGAGCTCAGCTGAGAATCGTTCATACATTTTACTTCCTTTTCCCATTTATCGGATTGACGGGACCCTTCCCATTCATCAGGCAATAGGGCCCATCTCAGATAGATAGATAAAATAATAGATAAATAGATAGATACAGTGCCTTGAAAAAGTATTCATACCCCTTGAAATGTTCCACATTTTGTCATGTTACAACCAAAAACGTAAATGTATTTTATTGGGATTTTATGTGATAGACCAACACAAAGTGGCACATAATTGTGAAGTGGAAGGAAAATGATAAAAGGTTTTCATCATTCTTTACAAATAAATATGTGAAAAGTGTGTGTGTGGGGGGGGGGGTTGTATTCAGCCCCCTTTACTCTGATACCCCTAACTAAAATCTAGAGGAACCAATTGCCTTCGGAAGTCACCTAATTAGTAAATAGAGTACACCTGTGTGTCATTTAATCTCAGTATAAATACAGCTGTTCTGTGAAGCCCTCAGAGGTTTGTTAGAGAACCTTAGTGAACAAACAGCATGAAGGCCAAGGAACACACCGGACAGGTCAGGGATAAAGTTGTGGAGAAGTATAAAGCCGGGTTAGGTTATAAAAAAATCTCCCAAGCTTTGAACATCTCACGGAGCTCTGTTCAATCCATCATCGGAAAATGGAAAGAGTATGGGACAACTGCAAACCTACCAAGACATGGCCGTCCACCTAAACTGACCGGCCGGGCAAGGAGAGCATTCATCAGAGAAGAGCCAAGAGGTCCATGGTAACTCTGGAGGAGCTGCAGAGATCCACAGCTCAGGTGGGAGAATCTGTCCACAGGACAACTATTAGTCGTGTTCTCCACAAATCTGCCCTTTATGGAAGAGTGACAAGAAGAAAGACATTGTTGAAAGAAAGTCATAAGAAGTCCTGTTTGTAGTTTGTGAGAAGCCATGTGGAGGACACAGCAAACATGTGGAAGAAGGTACTCTGGTCAGATGAGACCAAAATTCAACTTTTTGGCCTAAAAGCAAAAGGCTATGTGTGGGGGGAAAACTAACACTGCACATCACCCTGAACACACCATCCCCACCGTGAAACATGGTGGTGGCAGCATCATGTGGTGGGGATGGTTTTCTTCAGCAGGGACAGGGAAGCTGGTCAGAGTTGATGGGAAGATGGATGGAGCCAAATACAGGACAATCTTAGAAGAAAACTTGTTAGAGTCTACAAAAGTCTTGAGACTGGGGTGGAGGTTCACCTTCCAGCAGGACAACGACCCGAAACATCCAGCCAGAGCTACAATGGAATGGTTTAGATCAAAGCATATTCAAGTGTAATGCCCCGTACACACGGTCGGACATTGATCGGACATTCCGACAACAAAATCCTAGGATTTCTTCCAACGGATGTTGGCTCAAACTGCATACACACGGTCACACAAAGTTGTCGGAGAATCCGATCATTCTGAACGCGGTGACGTAAAACACGTACGTTGGGACTATAAACGGGGCAGTGGCCAATAGCTTTCATTTCTTTATTTGTTCTGAGCATGCGTGGCACTTTGTGCGTCGGATTTGTGTACACACGATCGGAAATTCCGACAACGGATTTTATTGTCGGAAAATTTTATATCCTGCTCTCAAACTTTGTGTGTCGGAAAATCCGATGGAAAATGTGTGATGGAGCCCACACACGGTCGGAATTTCCATCCAACCTGACAGAGCTTGAGATATTCTGCATAGAAGAAGAATGGGCAAAAATGTCCCTCTCTAGATGTGCAAAGCTGGTAGAGACATCCCCAAAAAGACTTGCAGCTGTAATTGTAGAGAAAGGGGGTTCTACAAAGTATTGACTCCGGGGGGCGCCATACAAATGCCCCCCCCCCCACACACACCTTTCACATATTTATTTGTAAAAAATGTTGAAAACCATTTATCATTTTCCTTCCACTTCACAATTATGTGCCACTTTGTGCCACTTTGTGTTGGTCTATCACATAAAATCCCAATAAAACACATTTACATTTTTGGTTGTAACATCACAAAATGTGGGAAACTTCAAGGGGTATGAATACTTTTTCAAGGCACTGTAGATAGATAGATAGATAGATAGATAGATAGATAGATAGATAGATAGATAGATAGATAGATAGATAGATAGATAGATAGATAGATAGATAGATAGATAGATAGATAATAAGAAGGAAGGAAGGAAAGAAATAAGAAAGAAAGAAAGAAAGAAAGAAAGAAAGAAAGAAAGAAAGAAAGAAAGAAAGAAAGAAAGAAAGAAAGAAAGAAAGAAAGAAAGAAATAGACAGAGATAGATAGATAGATAGATAGATAGATAGATAGATAGATAGATAGAATAGATAGATAGATAGATAGATAGATAATACATTCCGACTGATGGGATCGTTCTTATTCATCAGGCATGGGGGCCTGATATATCTGATATAGATATATTACAGATAGATAAAATAATAATAGATGATTAGGTTGATAGATAATAGATAGAAAAATAGAAAGATAGATAGATAAAATAATAATAGATTCCCTTCATATTCATCAGGCATGGGGGGCCCATCTGATATTCCATAGATAGATAGATAGATAGATAGATAGATAGATAGATAGATAGATAGATAGATAGATAGATAGATAGATAGATAGATAGATAGATAGATAGATAGATAGATGATAAGAAGGAAGGAAAGAAATAAGAAAGAAAGAAAGAAAGAAAGAAAGAAAGAAAGAAAGAAAGAAAGAAAGAAAGAAAGAAAGAAAGAAAGAAAGAAAGAAAGAAAGAAAGAAAGAAAGAAAGAAAGAAAAATAGACAGAGATAGATAGATAGATAGATAGATAGATAGATAGATAGATAGATAGATAGATAGATAGATAGATAGATAGATAGATAGATAGATAGATAGATGATAGATTCCTATTGACGGAACCCTACCCTTCATATTCATCAGGCATGGGGGCCCATCTGATAAAGATAGTCCATAGATAGATAGATAGATAATTAGATAGACAATGAGGAGTGGACGGGTTGTCAATCAGACCAGTTGGTTGATAATGAATATATTAGCCCCTCCTCTGGATTATGGGGTATTGGGGTGCTCAGCGGGGGTGCTAACATTGCATACAGGTACCGGGAGGTCCTAACTCTTCCTTCACCCGGATGACACTCACTTCTCTTTACATGAATAATAACCCATCAAATCCTTCATTGACAGTTCCTATATATGTGGAGTGTAGGACGTTCATGTACAGCCAGCCCGGGGCCCCCCCCCACAGATGGGGCCAACAAGCCCCCTTCATTTATTACACTGATGAAACAATAAAGGTCACCATGGGAACGGATACAATTCTCTGTATCCTTCATTCTGGGTGCCACTTCCAGAACATTCTATGAATGGGATCTTCAGTAATGACTTTGATGGAGGGATAATTAAAGCGGAATGGGGTTGTAGACAAACAGTGAAGGCATCAATGTTATCACCAATGGATGGAATAATTATTGATGTTCTGATCATTATTGTCTGTGGTGATTCTGTATTGGTAAACATGTTGCAAATGTTGTGTCTCTACTTGTGACGTTGTTTCAGTCTAAAGTTTAATTTGTATACATTCACCTTACTTTGTAATATCTTTATAAATGATGTGGGGTCTGGGATTTCAGTCTTTGTAGAGGACACCAAGCTATGGATGGAATAACGTCCTTCCAGGATGTCTCCAACTTACAGGCCGACCTCAATGCTCTGTGTAATTGGGCAACTAAGTGGCAAATGAGGTTTAAATGTTGATAACGTTCTGCACTTGGAGGCTAAGAATATGCATCATACATACTAGGGGGAGTACAACTGGGGGGATCCATAGTGGAGAAAGATCTGGGTGGTTTGGTAAATCATAAGCTTAAAGTGAAAAGGAAAACAAAAAACAACAAACATGCTATACTTACCTCCTCTGTGCAAGGGTTTTGCACAGATTGGCCCCGATCCTCCTTTTCTGGGGTCCCTGGTGCACTCCTGGCTCCTCCTCCTTGAGTGCCCCCATGGAGAGCCGCATTCCATGGGGACACTCGTTTGGGCGCGCTCCTGAGTCCTGCTGTCTGCGTCCATTGACACGGACAGCAGGACTCGGCCCCGCCCCCCCTGGCTCCCGTGTCACTGGATTTGATAGACAGCAGCGGGAGCTCCTGCTGCTATCAATCTATCCAATGAGGACCCGAGACAGCGGCTGGAGCTGCTGGGATCGTTCTCGTTGCTGGAACGATCGGGGTTCAGATAAGAAAAAGGGGGACTCGGGGGGGTGGGGGGGGAAGCTGCACCACAAAAGGTTTTTCACCTTAATGCATAGAATGTAAGACCTCATCTGGAATATGAAGTTCAGTTTTGGGCTCCAATTCTCAAAAAGGAATATCAGGGAACTGGAGAAAGTGCAGAGAAGAGCAACCAAACTACTAAGAGGCATGGAGGAGCTCAGCTATGAGGAAAGATTAGAGGAACTGAATGTATTCTCTCTGGAGAAGAGGAGATTAAGGGGGGATATGATCACCATGTACAAATATATAAGGGGGGGTATGATCAACATGTATAAAAACATAAGGGGGATATGATCTCCATGTATAAATACATAAGGGGGGATATGATCTCCATGTATAAATACATAAGGGGGATATGATCTCCATGTATAAATACATAAGGGGGATATGATCTCCATGTATAAATACATAAGGGGGATATGATCTCCATGCATAAATACATAAGGGGGGATATGATCTCCATGTATAAATACATAAGGGGGATATGATCTCCATGTATAAATATATAAGGGGAGATATGATCACTAACTATAAATACATAAGGGGTGATATTATCAACATGTATAAATACACAAGGGGGAATATGATCTCCATGTATAAATACATAAGGGGGATATGATCACCATGTATAAATATATAAGGGGGGATATGATCTCCATGTATAAATACATAAGGGGGATATGATCCCCATGTATAGATACATAAGGGGGATATGATCACCATATATAAATACATAAGGGGAGATTATGATCACCATGTATAAATACATAAGGGGGGATATGATCTCCATGTATAAATATATAAGGGGGGATATGATCTCCATGTAGAAATATATAAGGGGAGATATGATCACCATACATAAATACATAAGGGGTAATATGATCTCCATGTATACATACATAAGGGGGGATATGATCTCCATGTATAAATACATAAGGGGGATATGATCTCCATGTATAAATACATAAGGGGATATGATCACCATGTATAAATACATAAGGGGGGATATGATCACCATGTATAAATACATAAGGGGGGATATGATCACCATGTATAAATATATAAGGGGAGATATGATCACTAACTATAAATACATAAGGGGGATATGATCACAATGTATAAATACAAAAGGGGGGATCTGATCTCCATGTATAAATATATAAGGGGGATATAATCTCCATGTAAAAATACATAATGGGGGATATGATCAACATGTATAAAAACATAAGGGGGGATATGATCTCCATGTATAAATACATAAGGGGGGATATGATCTCCATGTATAAATACATAAGGGGGGATATGATCTCCATGCATAAATACATAAGGGGGATATGATCAACATGTATAAAAACATGAGGGGGGATATAATCTCCATATATAAATACATAAGGGGAGATATGATCACTAACTATAAATACATAAGGGGGATATGATCACCATACATAAATACATAAGGGGGATATGATCTCCATGTATAAATACATAAGGGGGATATGATCACCATACATAAATACATAAGGGGGGATATGATCTCCATGTATAAATACATAAGGGGGATATGATCACCATGTATAAATACATAAGGGGGATATGATCTCCATGTATAAATACATAAGGGGGATATGATCTCCATGTATAAATACATAAGGGGGATATGATCTTCATGTATAAATATATAAGGGGGATATGATCTCCATGTATAAATACATAAGGGGAGATATGATCACCATGTATAAATACATAAGGGGGATATGATCTACATGTATAAATACATAAGGGGGGATATGATCTTCATGTATAAATATATAAGGGGGGATATGATCTCCATGTATAAATATATAAGGAGATATGATCTCCATGTATAAATACATAAGGGGGATATGATCTCCATGTATAAATACATAAGGGGGATATGATCTTCATGTATAAATACATAAGGGGGGATATGATCTCCATGCATAAATACATAAGGGGGATATGATCTCCATGTATAAATACATAAGGGGGGATATGATCACCATGTATAAATACATAAGGGGGGATATGATCTCCATGCATAAATACAATAGGGGGGATATGATCACCGTGTATAAATACATAAGGGGGGGATATGATCTCCATGTATAAATACATAAGGGGGATATGATCACCATGTATAAATACATAAGGGGGATATGATCACCATGTATAAATACATAAGGGGGGATATGATCACCATGTATAATATATATAAGGGGAGATATAATCACTAACTATAAATACATAAGGGGGATATGATCACAATGTATAAATACAAAAGGGGGGATCTGATCTCCATGTATAAATATATAAGGGGGATATGATCTCCATGTAAAAATACATAATGGGGGATATGATCAACATGTATAAAAACATAAGGGGGGATATGATCTCCATGTATAAATACATAAGGGGGGATATGATCTCCATGTATAAATACATAAGGGGGGATATGATCTCCATGCATAAATACATAAGGGGGATATGATCAAACATGTATAAAAACATGAGGGGGGATATAATCTCCATATATAAATACATAAGGGGGGATATGATCACCATGTATAAATACATAAGGGGATATGATCTCCATGCATAAATACATAAGGGGGATATGATCAACATGTATAAAAACATAAGGGGGGGATATAATCTCCATGTATAAATATATAAGGGGAGATATGATCACTAACTATAAATACATAAGGGGTGATATTATCAACATGTATAAATACACAAGGGGGAATATGATCTCCATGTATAAATACATAAGGGGGATATGATCTCCATGTATAAATACATAAGGGGGATATGATCACCATACATAAATACATAAGGGGAGATATGATCACCATGTATAAATACATAAGGGGGATATGATCTCCATGTATAAATACATAAGGGGGGATATGATCTCCATGTATAGATACATAAGGGGGGATATGATCTTCATGTATAAATATATAAGGGGGATATGATCTCCATGTATAAATACATAAGGGGGGATATGATCTCCATGTATAAATACATAAGGGGGATATGATCTCCATGTATAAATACATAAGGGGGGATATGATCACCATGTATAAATACATAAGGGGGGATATGATCTCCATGTATACATACATAAGGGGGGATATGATCTCCATGTATAAATACGTAAGGGGGATATGATCTCCATGTATAAATACATAAGGGGGATATGATCACCATGTATAAATATATAAGGGGAGATATGATCACTAACTATAAATACATAAGGGGGATATGATCACAATGTATAAATACAAAAGGGGGGATCTGATCTCCATGTATAAATATATAAGGGGGATATGATCTCCATGTAAAAATACATAATGGGGGATATGATCAACATGTATAAAAACATAAGGGGGGATATGATCTCCATGTATAAATACATAAGGGGGATATGATCTCCATGTATAAATACATAAGGGGGGATATGATCTCCATGCATAAATACATAGGGGGATATGATCACCGTGTATAAATACATAAGGGGGGATATGATCTCCATGTATAAATACATAAGGGGGGATATGATCTCCATGCATAAATACATAAGGGGGGATATGATCAACATGTATAAAAACATAAGGGGGGATATAATCTCCATGTATAAATATATAAGGGAGATATGATCACTAACTATAAATACATAAGGGGTGATATTATCAACATGTATAAATACACAAGGGGGAATATGATCTTCATGTATAAATACATTAGGGGATATGATCACCATACATAAATACATAAGGGGGGATATGATCTCCATGTATAAATACATAAGGGGGATATGATCACCATGTATAAATACATAAAGGGGATATGATCTCCATGTATAAATACATAAGGGGATATGATCTCCATGTATAAATACATAAGGGGGGATATGATCACCATGTATAAATACATAAGGGGGGATATGATCTCCATGCATAAATACATAGGGGGGATATGATCACCGTGTATAAATACATAAGGGGGATATGATCTCCATGTATAAATACATAAGGGGGGATATGATCTCCATGCATAAATACATAAGGGGGATATGATCAACATGTATAAAAACATAAGGGGGGGATATAATCTCCATGTATAAATATATAAGGGGAGATATGATCACTAACTATAAATACATAAGGGGTGATATTATCAACATGTATAAATACACAAGGGGGAATATGATCTCCATGTATAAATACATAAGGGGGATATGATCTCCATGTATAAATACATAAGGGGGATATGATCACCATACATAAATACATAAGGGGAGATATGATCACCATGTATAAATACATAAGGGGGATATGATCTCCATGCATAAATACATAAGGGGGGATATGATCACCATGTATAATACATAAGGGGGGATATGATCTCAATGCATAAATACATAAGGGGGGATATGATCTCCATGTATACATACATAAGGGGGGATATGATCACCATGTATAAATACATAAGGGGGGTATGATCTCCATGTATAAAAACATAAGGGGGGATAAGGTCTCCATGTATATGTATAAATATAAAAGGGGAGTTATGATCACTAACTATAAATACATAAGGGGGATATGATCTCCATGTATACATACATAAGGGGGGATATGATCTCCATGTATAAATATATAAGGGGGGGGATATGATCTCCATGTATAAATATATAAGGGGGGGATATGATCTCCATGTATAAATACATAAGGGGGATATGATCTCCATGTATAAATACATAAGGGGGATATGATCACCATGTATAAATACATAAGGGGGATATGATCTTCATGTATAAATACATAAGGGGGGATATGATCACCATGCATAAATACATAAGGGGGAAATGATCTCCATGTATAAATAAATAAGTGTATGGGGGAGGGGTTATGGAAGGGAGGTGTATGGGGAGGGGTTATGGAGGTGTATGGGGGAGGGGTTATGAAGGTGTATGGGGGGAGGGGTTATGGAATGAGGTGCGTGGGGGGAGGGGTTATGGAATGGAGGTGCATGGGGGGAGGGGTTATGGAATGGAGGTGTATGGGGGGAGGGGTTATGGAGGTGTATGGGGGGAGGGGTTATGGAATGAGGTGCGTGGGGGGAGGGGTTATGGAATAGAGGTGTATGGGGGGAGGGGTTATGCAATGGAGGTGTATGGGGGAGGGGTTATGGAGGTGTATGGGGGAGGGGTTATGGAATGGAGGTGTATGGGGGAGGGGTTATGGAGGTGTATGGGGGAGGGGTTATGGAATGGAGGTGTATGGGGGAGGGGTTATGGAATGGAGGTGTATGGGGGAGGGGTTATGGAGGTATATGGGGGAGGGGTTATGGAGGTGTATGGGGGGAGGGGTGATAGCAGATAGCACAGTTTAGGGTGGAGTCATAGTAATAATGTACAATATGGGGGTCCCATAGGAAGTCATATTACCAGAGAACTGATACTTTGTATATATTATAGGATGGAGGATGTAGAGTGTTCAGTGATGGGGAAAAATATATCAATGATCAATAATAGTATCATTACAGGAGAGTCCTCTACATCTGATTGGAGTTATACATATTTATCATGGGGGGGGTATGAAGTGACATATAATGATTATATTATAGTAATGGGCGGTGTTTATAGTGTAGGGCGGAGTAATAGGCGGTGGTTATAATGTAGGGCGGAGTAATGGGCGGTGTTTATCATGTAGGGCGGAGTAATGGGCGGTGTCTATCATGTAGGGCGGGGTAATGGGCGGTGTCTATCATGTAGGGCGGGGTAATGGGCGGTTTTCCGCCTCTCAGGTCTCTATCCTCAGATTTGGGCTTCCCGAAGAGTTACCTGCGTGTGATTACGTCACGTGTATACAAATACCCGCCTGTCTGTTCCTGATTCGCTCTCCGCGTTTTGGGACCCGCCCCCACACTGCTTTGATTGGCTCCGTCGCTCCACTCTGGATTCCGGCTGGTGGCCGCTGTCAGTGCGGAGTTCTCCGGGGAGAGAGAAAGCGGAGAGCCACACAGGTGAGATCCGGGCGGGGACCACACCGAGCCCGGGGAGGGGGACACACCTCCGGGGACATCACCCGCACCTCCAGACACCGAGACACAACCCACACGAGGGAAGACCGGACTTCCTGATCACCGCCCGGGGACACCGAACACCGGGGACAGCCAATTCCCCTACACCGATCCCTGTCCCCCCCCCCCCCTACACCGATCCCTGTCCCCCCCCCCTACACCGATCCCTGTCTCCCCCCCCCTACACCGATCCCTGTCCCCCCCCCCCTACACCGATCCCTGTCCCCCCTACACCGATCCCTGTCCCC